>JAFLJL010014989.1:17500-33623 GCA_018398815.1 Conus ventricosus | reverse complement strand
AGGAGCACAAGCACAGACTAAGTCTAGCATAGTTGATCAATCTACAGGCTTTGATGCCAGAAAACAATTTCTAGCCAATTTAGAAGATGCTATTAACTCTGCTGTTGATTTGCCTGCCAGCATACAAAGGTATCAAAACGTTCTTGCACATGCTAGGTCAAAGGTTGACTTTGTTGTGGGCCATGGATTATACATGCTACCCTCTGACCTTAGACTACAGATTGGCATGATATAGAATTATAACAATGAAATCCTCATAGCTGGAGACGATCAAAACTTAGGGCACAATCAAGGCTTAAACACAAGGCCTGCTCCATCCATTTAAAAAAAAAGTACCTAGCCCTGAAGAAAGCAATCCAGTTATAAGAGACCCACAGCCAGAAAGCAGCCCAGAAAGCACACCGCCTGTTGATTTACCTCACACTGACAGTCACACTAGCGAAAAGACAGCCCTTGTTGTATTTTTAACTTTTACTGGATTGGCCATACTTTATTTCACTAAAAATCAATCCAGCAGCTAGCACTCCTAACGTCCACAGATGGTCAGCCATATAACCAGCAACTTTGCCTATAGTAGACAAAACCCAACTAACAACACTGCCAATTATGCCAGGCAGAGCATCAAGCGCTTTGACAGCTAACTTCTTTAATAGGTTTGCTAGATGATGCAATTGTTTCTTAATCCAACTTTTACCAGGCTGAGGCGTTGGAGGAGCTACTGGCCCTGTTGGCGCACTGCCAGTTAAAGCATAAACGAGTGTAGAGATAGCAAACCCAACAGCCGTTAATATACTAACTATTGTAATACCCTGTTCCCTGAACAGAGTCCTTATTCTTTCTGCCAGCGTAGTGTTTTCATAAAGTATTCTGTTTTATAGTTTCTCTTATTCTGCTTGTTTGTGATGCTAGCTGCGCTCTGTTAGTAGACAGCACTTCTAACCTGGCCGCCCTTTGTAGCCTTAAATCCTGTATTTTCTGCTGTATTCTAGCCTTTTCTTCTCGCCCTAAATTGTTATCATCTGCATCAGCCAGTTTATTTTTTTCTTCTTCTATCTCTCTATCTAGCTCGCCAAGTTTTGCTAAATTGTTCGTTAGTTCACCCCTTATTGTCCGTAGAGCAGCATTAAGCCCCAGGATTTCACGCATAGGCAATGGAGAATCGTCAATTGTTTTTAACTGTGTCTCCTCATTAAAACTCGTTTCAATTTCTGCTATTAGTTCTTCTGCTCTTCCAATTGATTTATCTGTTTTTTTTAATTGAATCATCTGCTTGTTGACTTAAATCTTGAAGAGGTATGTTTTGTATTTCAGATTGTGTTGGCAGCCCCCACTCCAAGTTCTGTAAACTACTAACGGCTTCGGCTCTAAGCTCTAAAAGGTTTAATTGTTTCTGCCTTAGCAATAGGGAGTTTTCGCCTAATTGTGCTTAGTTTTAAAAACTTGTTTAGGTTTTGCGTTGAAGTAGCTTTTACACGACCCCCTGCAGTTCTTATATACAAATGCCCACCATCTTCCTCAAAATCGTTAGGATCAAGCACACCTGGTAGCTCTCGTCCTATGCTTCTATAGAATGATTGAATTCGCTGTCGCAATAGTTGTTGACGTTGTTTAGCGAGTAAAGAACCTGCTCCTTCAAGCTCTTCTTGCAATGAAGGACCTAGTTCTGTTTCATCTTCTTCTTCCTCAATAGGATTAATCGCGTCAAAATCTTCATCCATATTTTTTATTTATATTCTTTTTTGTTTTATAAAAAATGAACTCATATGGTTGTGACCTCGATCCATACAGAAAAGAGAAGGAACCCCATGCCGTAAAAGGTATAAGGCAAACTGTAATTAGTGTAAATACCCCATCAACAGTTCAGCCTGAACAAACTTTAATAGTTAGGTTCCCGGATCTTGGCGCTGGCGATGTTATACAGCCATGCACTGCTAAACTATCATTCAAATAGATATTACATCGACAGATCCTAATGCTACTGTTGTTGCTAATTTGGGCAGGGCCATTGTTAAACATATGGCAATCAAACTGGAGGGCAGAGAAGTCTTTGTACTAGGCGAGGCAGACATTTTTGCCCTCTATTCTGATCTATGGCTGCCTAAAAAGAAAGAAAAGAGAAAGTTTATCAGGGAATACAAAGTCCAAACGGTCTCAAGCACAGGCTTAAAGCGGAGGATGCAAAGAATGATGTTAAAGATGAGGCAGTAGCAGAAGCATTTGGCAACAGATTCTGCATCCCTCTAGATTTTGAGCTGTTAAAGACGCATATGCCATATTACCAAGGTGCACTAAAAGAAAAACTTACTTATGCACTGACATTTAATCCTAGCGATTCTGTCGTTCTGTCTGAAGACCCTGAAGCTAAATACACAGTCAGCGACATTTCTTTTGAGTTTGATGTTGTTACTAACCCCGAACTGGCCAGAACAATCTTAACCCAGTATAAAAATAAAACACTTATTTATTATGAAATGGTTATACACTCCATTATAGAAAATAGAAACAAGCGAGACACTCTTTGGAATATACATCTAAATCAGTCTCTGAAGTCTTTAAAAGGAATTTTGTTCTTGTTTACTGAAGAAATAACTCCTTTCACAGAGAATCAGAAGCGTTTTATAATCCAAAAATTGAGAAGGTTGACTGTGCAATAAATGGCCAGTCTGATCAGTTGTATTCGGGTCGCGGAATTTTACCTCACCAACACTTTGATGAAATAAGAAAGTTGTTCGCTGGAGGCAGGCAAAGAGATCCTGCAGTTGATCGTGTATGTAAAAAACTTCGCCTTTATGATGTAAGACTCGACGACTACTTAATAACTAAATATGGGCTGTGGCTGGATTTTAGATCCACATTTGACAACAGATTGTTTGGAAGTGGAGAAAGGGTAGGGCAAGATGGTATAAAAATAAATATTCACAAGAAAGCAGACGGAAACGCCCCAATAAAAATGCATGTTTTTATGGTTTGTGATGCGCAGTTAAACATTGAAGAAAACAGGTTAAAAGATGTGGCTTATTAAAATACAGAAGAAATATTCTTATAAAAACAGATGGATAATTTGAAGTTTCTGCCAAAAGATCCGCACTGTTCTCTTATCTGCGGGATTACAGGGTGTGGGAAAACTGTCTTCGTACTTGATTTGTTACAAACAATATACAGGTTTCATTACGAGCACATTGTTATATTCTGCACAACCATTAAGTACAACAAGTCTTACAAAGAAAGGAAGTTTATTTGGACAGACGATAATATATTTCTAGTTGATCCTAGCGACAAATTGAGCGACTGTTTAGAACATTACTATAGACTATTTGAGGGAACTGAAACCCTGTTTATTATTGATGACTGTTCGGCTGAACGACATATTGTTAAAAAAAGAAAAGCTCTGTCAAAGCTGGCCTTTAGTGGACGTCACGCCTTAGTTTCTGTGTGGCTCTTAACTCAAAAATACAATGCTGTCTTAAAAGACTTTAGATCGCAGTTAAAATCTGTTGTATTATTTTACACTAAGGACAAAGATAGTTTTGAAGAATGTTTAAGTGAAAATTATATAATAAGGGACAAAGGTGAGTTAAAAAATAAACAAAAGAACAGTTAGAAAAATCTAAGCACGCTAAGCTATGCTTGCGGACTGACACCCCCCCCCCCCCCCCCCAGTTCAATACGTTTGTTTATTGTAGACTGTTTATTATTGATTACTTATAACAATTTGTTTATTATAATTTTAATATTATAAAAAAAAATGTCTCGAGGGCCAGAATCAAAAGTGCAGCTAGCTCCTAAATGCGTTGCAGTAGAGCTAAAAGACCTAGCAGACACAACCGAGTTTGATCAAATAGGAGTGCCAGTAAATGTTTATGGATTTGAGTACACGGATGATGGGGTTTACAAACGAACAGAAATTGAAGACAAAAAACGACAGCAATATCCTAAACTAGAACAAATAAGAATCTAGAAACAACTGATTACGGTAAATATGAATACAGGCTTTATAGACAAGACAATAACAGGGCCTTGCGTCCTGAAATTAAGTGGGATTTTAAATTTGACTTACAAAGCCCCAATGTATACTTTGATAAGAAAACCAATTTTAGAAAGGCTTTGAATGCAGGTCCCTTTCTTGCTAGTCTTGTCCCAGGAACACAACAGAAAAAAGCAGATTGTAATAGATAAATATAAGCGTGAATATGTGTTGAGCAGAAAAGAAGACCTTAGTTGAAGTGGGGGATGACACAGTAACCCTAGAATTTATCCCCAAACCGCCAATGCCTAACACTGCTACTTTGATTTTTGTTTTATTAATTGTCCCCGGAGAGTCTAATTCTAGTTTGCCAGAACATGTGTTAGCAAGAGGAGTACAAATAAAGGCTGAAAACTTGGATGACCCTCTTAGGCTCGTTATTGTTATTTGTCAAGGAGCGTGAAACCTCTCACAAAAGGTATTAGACGCTTGGAGAACAACACCAGGAGAGAGAGAGAGAAGGCAGAGGAGAGAGAGAGAGAGGAGAGGAGAGAGAGAGAGAGAGAGGAGAGGAGTGAGCAGGACAGAGAAAGGGTCGAGAGAAACGTGGTCTGGGAGATAGAAGAGACAGCTAAGTCGTTGGTTAAAGACAAGCTGGAAGAGAAGAAACTAAGTTTGAAGCCCAGAGGTGGGTGAAGACAGACAAACTGAAATTGAACCCATAGGTGGGTGGAAGAAGACGAAGAAGAAGAGTTCTACGTCGAGATCCCAGAGACGACCACGAAGACCCAGTCCTGAAGCCTGGAGCCAGTCAACCAAGGGCATCACCATCAAGCAGTGCTGAAGAAGACGTGAAGAGACTTTTTTCAAGAACTGTGGTGTGGTGTGAAAGCATGGTTGTGTGTGTGAAAACCTGGCCAGGTAAGAAGTCATTTCATTATAACCCGGGATTAGGAAGTATTGATCTTTTATGTTTTGATATTTCATTGTGTGTGATTTGATTGTTCATGATTAATTATAAGTAGCATAGAAATTGTATTTCTTGTTCTCAGTCGTGTTAGGAGAGAAACGAATGCGTGACATCCCATTCCCAGAGAGAGGTGAATGTTTGGTGCGCGCATGAGTGTGCATATGCGTGTATGAGTGCAGAGATAACCTTGGTGTGTTAAGCCTGACTAATGATACATCAACTTAGTGCACTTAAGCAATACCATCACTATTTCCCCCGTCCTGGACAAAGTGGCGAGCCTGCCAGGATTGCATGGCCCAAATTAGTCTCAGGCGGGAAACAAAGTGAGTACTAAAGTAGTACTGGGGCGAAGCGTCCACTAAAGGCAATTTTAATTAGCTCTTCTAATTATTTCCTTTAGTTCTTTGTGTGTTGAGTGTTGACTTGTGTGTAGGATGGTTGTATTAATCAAAGGTCGTTCAGCGAAACGAAGAAAAAGGTTCTAGTCTTAACTCTCACAGAAGCTGTGGTTTAAGATTAAGGCTCCTTTGTGTAGGAACATTACCACTGGTTGGTGTACTCGTACCGTTTAGTAGATAAACTGTGTACCAACTTTTTTCCGGGTCTATAAGAGTAACTGTTTTAGTGGTGCTAAAACATATCAGAAAAAGAAATGGCTGAAGAAAGTTTTACCCCCATAGAGAAACTGGTAAGTTTGGGAAAAGAAATGGGATATACAGGAGATGAACTGCGTAGATTCATTGAAGCTCAGCAGAAGACTGAGAGAGATGAAAGGGCTGAAAGAAGGAAGTTTGAAAAGGAACAGCTCGACGCTGTCAAAAGAAACTCAGATGCCGAGGCCGAGAGACTTAGACTTGAAACTGCTGCGTTGAAGGCTAAAGCAAATGCAGCAGACGCAGAGAGTGCAGCTGCTAAAACGAGAGCAGATGCAGAGAGTGCAGCTGCCAGAGCGAGAGCAGAAGCGGAATCAGAGATTTTAGCCAAACAAATTGAGTTGGAAAGAATAAAGTCTGAAAATCGCAGTGAAATAGACACCAGTTCTGAGTCAGTAGGCCACAGACAAAGTTGCGCACCTAGACTTAAACTCCCACTGTTCAGAGAAGAAACTGATTCGATCGACGCCTATATCAGTCGGTTTGAATCAGTTGCCGAGCACGAGGGCTGGCCCGAAGATGACTGGGCAATAAACCTGTCTGCCTTGTTGACAGGTCGTGCGTTACACATGTTTCCACCTTACCCAAAGGTGATCAGAGAGATTTGACAAGGTAAAACAACAGTACTAAAGGCATATGATTGACTGAAGAAGGTTTTAGGCGTAAGTTTCGCGAGGCGAGAATCGAACAGGGTGAGACATACACACAGTTCGGTGTTAGACTGGATCACTATTTCAACAAATGGTTAGAACTAGTGGAGTAGACAGTGATTTTGAAGGCCTCAAGACACTGGTGATGAAGGAACAGATACTTGATGGTTGTGGACAGGCCTTACATCCACATTAAGGAAAAGGTGCAACCACAATAGCTGAGGTACTTCAGACGGTCAGAGACTTACCGGAAGCGAGGCGTGATTACCTGAACAAGAGGAAAGCCTGGAAGCATATTCAGAGGATGCAGACCAGCACATGACTCAACGCAATGAGTCAGCAGTACACACCCATAGGCCCACAGCGTCACGTGAGCAAAAAATGGTGAAACCAATCGCCATGTGGCTAGGAATGAGCGTACCTGTTTTCTGTGCAATAAGACAGGGCACTTGCTAGGGAATTGTATATTTAAGTCACAGAAGGCAGCAGCAATGAGAATCAGGCCAAGTGAGAGACAGGTAGAAAAAGGTGAACAAGAAGACAGTGTTATTTTGTCTGGATTGTGCTGTGTGTTCACAGATTCAGGCGATAACATGGATGTGCACAAGGCAGAGTGGGGGAAAATGTGGTTAATGTCATTAGAGACTCTGGGTGCACAGGTATAATGGTGAAGGAATCCCTGTTAAGAAGGGACAATTCACAGGAAAAACACAGAGGTGTAGACAAATAGATGGAACAGTGGCCAGAATTCAAAACGGCACTGGTGTTCATTGATACACCATTCTATAGTGGAGTCGTACAGGCTTTGGCTGTTCCGAAGCCGCCGTATGATTTGGTAATTGGGAACATTCCAGGGCACGTGGGTACGGAAACCCAGACGCTGACTTATGTGTCGAATCAGAGAAAAGGATCACGTGAGAAAAAGGCCCAGGCAGTCAAACACTCCAAGAACGCAATGGAGCGTGTCCAGTGAGACCAACCCCTCTCACATTTGCGAGCAGAACAAAAGGGCGACTACTCGCTCAGTAAACTGTTTGGTTTTGCTCACAGAGGGCAGAAGAAAAATGTTAAAGAGGGCACAATCGGGTTTGAGATAAAGGACGGGGTATTGTACCGAACTTTTACTCACTGAGTTCGGGAAAAAAACGAAGAAGCAGATCGTGTGCCCACGAAAACGCAGAACGGCGGTGATGTCCGAAAAAACATGTGACGTCAGCCTCGGGCCATCTCGGTAAGAAGGCCTCACAAAAGGCAGTGACGCGAGAGTACTACTGGCCCGGTATCCTTGGTGATATCAGGCGTTTCTGTGTGCATTGCAGCACATGTCGCGAGGTACGGAAAGGTACAGAGAATGAGATCAGACCAGACTCACCCGAAAGGGCCGTAGGCCAAATTAAAATGGTCGGGCGAAAAGTCGAGTAGTGTGTGCGTGTGTCTTTTGCAGTGTCGTGATGCGTGACGAGGCTGGTTGCGGGCCACTTGTATAAGAGAAGGGGAGAGAAATTCCGTAGAAACATAATGGTTATATGGCCCACACGACTTTGAGCTGGTGGAGATTTCAGATTTATGTTCATATTTGCTTGGATAGTGTGCATGTATTGATCTTCCTCTACATTTTGTTGCAGGCAAATCTTGCGTGCATTCACTGTGTAAGTAGGCTTATGAGAGGCCGATATTAGCATTGGTTTTCAATGGGAAAATTATGAGAGTTTCATCTCCTTGAATGTGTTTTTTAGCCAATGCAGGGCATTGTCTTCGAGTGGGGGGGGAATTTGTCAAGGAGCGTGAAACCTCTCACAAAAGGCATTAGACGCTGGAGAACAACCCAGGAGAGAGAGAGAGAAGGCAGAGGAGAGAGTAAAGAGGATGAGAGAGAGAGAGAGAGAGAGAGAGAGAGAGAGAGAGAGAGAGAGAGAGGAGAGGAGTGAGCAGGACAGAGAAAGGGTCGAGAGAAACGTGGTCTGGGAGATAGAAGAGACAGCTAAGTCGTTGTGTTAAAGACAAGCTGGAAGAGAAGAAACTAAGTTTGAAGCCCAGAGGTGGGTGAAGACAGACAACATGAAATTGAACCCAGAGGTGGGTGGAAGAAGACGAAGAAGAAGAGTTTCTACGCGAGATCCCAGAGACGACCACGAAGAGCCCAGTCCAGAAGCCTGGAGCCAGTCAACCAAGGGCAATCACCATCAAGCAGTGCTGAAGAAGACGTGAAGAGACTTTTTCAAGAACTGTGGTGTGGTGTGAAAGCGTGGTTGTGTGGTGAAAACCTGGTCAGGTAAGAAGTCATTTCATTATAACCCAGGATTAGGAAGTATTGATCTTTTATGTTTTGATATTTCATTGTGTGTGATTTGATTGTTCATGATTAATTATAAGTAGCATAGAAATTGTATTTCTTGTTCTCAGTCGTGTTAGGAGAGAAACGAATGCGTGACATCCCATTCCCAGAGAGAGGTGAATGTTTGGTGCGCGCATGAGTGTGCATATGCGTGTATGAGTGCCGAGATAACCTTGGTGTGTTAAGCTGACTAATATACATCACATAACTTAGTGCACTTAAGCAATACATCACCATTTCCCCCGTCCTGGACATTATTACTAAAACGAGATGAAATAAACACTTTTTCATCATCAGACAAGGTTCTGGGGAATGTTGACAAAACCAAACTAACAGTACTACGACTTTAATTCATTAATTATTTGATTTATATTGCGTTTTTACTCTGTGAAGATTCTACCAGAAAGGATTAAAAGAAGATATTATAAGATCATTAATCAGATGAATCTTATTTAAAAAACTGAGGTCACCAGTTTTAGGTTAAAGCAAATATCTGAACTTCAAAAAATGAAAGCACTTGGATAAGTATAGGGTTACTAGAAGAAATAATCTAAAGCTTTAAATACTCTTCTTATTAATTACTGGCTCATCACTGTAGCTAGCTACTAGCAGGGATCTAGTGTTTGCTGTTTTTGCTACTGGTTGGAGTGAGCGCCCTCTTAGGCATTAGGGATCCTTGGTTAGGTTTAGCGCACAATGGTCTAATGATTGTAAGTGCTGTTTTAAACAAAAAAACTCCTAAATTACAAAAGCAACACTGCATTTTGCCCCTACTCACAAAACTTTGTTCCATTAAATTAAGAATAAGCTAATCATTACATACAGGTAGAAAACATTACGACGAAGAATTTCAGAAGCTTTGCTATTGAGGATTACAGATGCAAAAATTAAACTTCAAAAGGATTGCAGAAAGAATTTTACTCACGACAAGTAGACACTGATGCTTATTAAACAGAACATTGAAAAACAAACACACGATCATAAACTTAACATAGGCAAAAAAACTGGTTTACAGATTTTTTTAAATCGTTTTAAAATTTAAAATCACCCTACACAATACACACGCAGCTCGCTCACCGCTCGGTTAATATGATTTCAAACCCCCCTGCCAACTGATTCACATTGCTCCCCCAGCCCTACAGATATTGATCGCAGCCCCAAGTTTTTGTCGTCTGCTTCAGCCGGGCCGATCATGCGCACGAAAAAAGTTTTCACAATGTTCATCCTGAAAAATCTTTTTGTGAAAAAGATTAGCGTAAAATATACGCTCTGAAAATTTGTTAGCCCCGGAAAACTGTGAACAACTTTTTTCAGTGCGCAATGTGCTAACCTTAGTGAATACATTAACATGAGAACTCAAAACAACCTTTGTAGTCGCATTTTGTGCTAACCTTAGTGAATCATATTAACATGATGAAATCGAAACCAAGCAACACTTGGAGTCTCATGTTAATATAAATTAGGATAATGAAATCGAGTTTGCTAAATCTCCTAGACATGGATTGTCCTCCTCAAAGCCAGCCCTCAACAAGCCAACCCGCCAATGAGCCACCCTCAACGAACAACCATCAACAAGCGGGAACTCGTGTGTTTCGTTTTTAGAAAGCGTTGCTGCAGCTCGAGTATCAACACATGCGTTTAAAAGTCGTATTTTCCAGAAAGAAAAATGAAATCCGGGGATTAAAAGAAAAACTGGAAGCAAGACAGAGCATTACGCGACCTTACAAATGAGTAAGAGCAACAGAGGTGCAGTTAGACCAGTTTACCAAGAAATATCTTCGAACAAAATTTGACAAGATTCTGATTCTCATCACAGTCCCATTAAGGCATAGCCCAGTGTTATGTAGTAATATTGACTCCGTAGAACCAGCAGGTAATTATTGATTTTTACTCCTCTGCTGCAACATGTGTACAGAGTCCGCTGCAGTGTGTATTGGGAGGCATGGCAGTGTTTTATGATCGTGTGTGACGAAGTTCACAAAAAATGAATGTTTGCAATTTAATTTATTTATTTATTTAAATTTTTAGATTTAAAAATGGCTCCGAGACTCAGTGAATTTGATTTAAAAAATTGTAATGAAACTATTTAAAAGACAATGAAAGTGTTAAACATTGATTTTTAGTGAATCTGAGGTTTGAGAATGATGTAAACAATATAATAAAAGAAGTGGAACTATTTAACGAAGAAAATCAAAGTGATGAACATTAACTTGTATGAGTCGAAAAAAGCTAAAAAATATTACAGGTTGTTATTGTAAGGATAACGTGTCTTGAAGTGTTGCAACCTTGGTAAGAATAAAAGCGCGTTTACTTAGTTTTTATTTACAGTTATTTTTTTTAATTGCGTAAATATTTGAGTTAAAAAAATGACCTCACAAGCGTGTCCTGAGTTTTGAAAACTGCCAACCATGCACTGTGAAAGTAGTGACAAACAATAAAGCAATATTTTAGTGAAGTAGACATGGACATCATTACGCCTCTCGAACGTTCAGGAAACAGCACAGCTATCTCTAAAATCCCAGAGTCTCTTCAGATGGAGCCGCCAGTAAAGTGTTTTGGCTGTTCTGATGTGATTTATATAACGCCTGATATAGTAAACATGAAAGTCAGGTGTTTCACTAAACAGAAAGAGATTATTAGCTATCGCGACCTTATTCTGACTGGCCGATACATGCTTAAACCATTAACCATGCAAGTGAGGAGGCCCAGCCTAAGGGGGTCTGTTGTCTAAGAACATCCTTGAAATCAGATTGAGACAAACAAGTTCATCCTAATATTGCAATTCTTACCCTTCCTCTCCCAAAAGATTATTTTAAAACGAGCATTCTAAACATAAAAAATCCCTGACAGCATGTTTTTATTGTCGATTTAGCCCATTTACATCCTGTTAAAAAAACGCAGAAAAGTCTCTAATTAAAACAATATAGACAAAGCTGACTTTATAACTAAGCCTTTTCCCCATGATATAAGAAGTATATCTCAGTTTAAGAGCAAAACCAAACCAATCACTGTACACGTAACACCATGTTCTGTAGGAAGCTGATCTATACCTCTACGGGTTTCCCATAACCACCTACTTTGCGAACCGCTTAACAAAATTAGACTGATCCTGTTGCAGATAGTACAAAAGTCAATAGTATTTATCAAACAATAAGCAGGCTTATGGTTATAACATCAAAGATCATGCTAAACAAGGGCTCTTAGAGTCTGGTCAAAGACCAACTATAAAGCAGCTGCCAGCCCTAGAACTCATTGTAAAAGTTTTGTAGACTGTGAAACCAAACCCTCACACTAATACCCGGTCAAAGTTAGTTTTAAAAATTTACAGCAAAATGCCAAATGAGCCTACGTGTTATGCTGACTTTGACTCGCTCTTACAGCAGTACTTGCGGCCCCCAACAGCAAGAACAAAAAACACCTTATAACCTACCATCAAATCTGTCTTATTCGTTTATTGTTGTTAGTTCCAATGGGGCCCACACACACCACAAGAATTACAAGGGCCCAATCAGCTAGCAGATTTATAGAGGCAGATGAAACAACTCGCATCAGTAATCCACCAAACCTAAATCTTTCAGACATGGTTATGACCCCTGAAACCAAGAACCTATGACTCATCTACAACACTGTTGGAATTGCGCTTAAGAGCTAACAACTAACAGTAAAGACGTGACAGTAGAGACCACGATCACATTACTGGAAAGATCAAAGGGGCCGCGCACAACAATTGTAATTTTCAACTAAGTTTGACCCCTAAGACATGGAAACTCCTATCTTCTTTCATAACCTACGAGCTACGATTCTCATTTCAATCATGCATCAGTGACTTCTGAATATAAGAGGGTGCCTGCATTGCACAGTCTTCAAAAAGTACATGACTTTTACTCTTGATTGTTTATCATTTTATACACACAGCCCATCATCTGATGGCTAGTTTGGATAATTACGGGATCTCTACAAGACTTTCCAATCACTAAACAATACTTTGAAACATCTTAGTACGTAAAGGTGTTATCCTTATAATACATGAACTCGTGGGACAGTTTGATGATGTCTCACTTTCCTCCTACAATGCCTTTCCTTTTCTATCTTAGATGGCAAACATAACTGATGCTGAATATTGAATACGCTCCGAAAGCTGGACAGAATTTACACTGTCAAACAATGGGCGATTATCCACGATTACTATCTAATGGCTGACTTTTTATTGCAGACGTCTTTCAGAATTAACAGATCCACATGCATTAAACACTACTGTCTAACTCATCACATTACATCTCTGTCCCAGCCTTCTTGGGATCGTTCTTAAAGCTACAAACATACCAGATCGACTTAATTTCTGATCTAACCCACACTCAGATGATTGAAGACTGCCCTAAGGGGATATTTAGCATGCCTCACGATTCCTTACCTGCAAAGCCAACAACAAGTATTCAGACAATTTGATCCCCTCTAAACCTCCTAACTATCTAATGTACCATAGGACGCCAAATATTCTGTATGTGGGCTATGAGCCACCACTTCACATTACGTATCTTCGCCAAGATGTACACGAGGGCATGATACTAAAAAAACAAGGGCATTAAAGTGGTTTGGCAGTTAAACACTCAGATCAACAGTTAGGTTTATACTAGAAGTAGACTTAGAATATCCTCGTGAACTGTCATGGCCTCCACAACGATTACCCTCTGGCCGCAGACAGATTAAAAATGAGCCCCACAGAACCTCCTAAACTTGTTCCTCAATCTTCGCCACATAACTAAGTAATGTTTTGGTCATTACAGACTGTTACAGTTTTACCTAAGACACGGACTGAAACTGACTGCTGTTCATAGAATCAATGCTTTTGATCAAGACCCTTTATTGAGGCCATACATCAAGAAGAATACTGATGCTTAGAACCCAAGCCACTGACAGCCACAGAAAAAGACTTCTTTAAACTGATGAAGCATAAACAACTAACCATACACACCACGCACCCACCCGCCACCAGAACACCAAAAACAGCTGTTTTGGCAAAACTATGGAGAACGTACACAATCGCAAAGACGTGAAATTTAGTTTACAAAAGACAAACCCAAGCAATTAAGTTGGCCTCTAAACTAATATCAGACTTTAGAATATTAAAACGACAACCTGGGATGGCAATATGATGAAAAAAAAGGATGTTAAGCAAGACAAGCCATGTTTTTATCGCTTTACCGTAAAAGTGGTCAAAGTATTGAATTAAAATTTCTTAACACTACTTTAAACCCCTGTACCCAGAAGCAAGAGTCTTTACACAACACTGACTCTTTTATTCCAACGTCCCCACAGAAACTTGTACAAAGACTTAGAAACAGAAGTAGCTAAATGATTGATGGTTGTACAAACCTAAAGACATTCCTTTTACATTCAACTGTGAACAAAAAGTGAATGGAAAGATGAAGATAACTTAATGGGACCGTTAGAAAATATATGTTGGTTTGCGTCAAAGATGTATAAGCATTGCCACCCGACTTCCCTGTAATAAAGGAAGGCAAGGGCAGATAAGTAAAGAATTGTAAAAAAAATAATAACTCACAATAACTACACAGCAAGCGCCTCTTTGAAAACAAAGTATTTGATCACACAAATGTTAATCTGCGCTCTACTCTTCATCAGGTTAAACACAACAGCGTTAATAAGAAATCACTATCTCTAACAATAACAAGAGACTACGTCAATCTGATTTTCATATGCTGTAACATTGGAGAACGTTAAAGGTTTACTTGGACTGACTTGGGCTTTACATAACATAAGAACCTAACTAGTACTTACTTAAGGAACATAACAAGAACCTAACAAGTACTTCAAACTATAACTAATTTATTTTGCACTTACTTGAAAATTACTTGCACTTAACTTAAAAAGTACGTTCCTATAACTAAACTTAACTTTACCTTATCTAGTTCTTAACTTTACTTTATCTATTATTAAAAACGATTCCATAGAAAATGGTCTACCAGCATGATGTTGCACTGTTTTTTTGCAAAGTTAGTGTCTTTTCTTTTACTCTGGGGCTTCGGCTTTGTTGCTAGGTATGTGTAAGTTATTTCTTGCTAAAAACCCACCAACAAACAGCAACACAGGCGCCCAATACATAATGATACATCTTAATCGTTTGATTGTTTTGTTGTTGTTAATTGCGATTGCCGAATTGTGGTTGGTGCGGCGATACTGTATTTACTACCTAACAATTTTTGTTTTTCTAAATGTTTTGATTTCTCAGTCTGTTCCATTCAGCTAGTTTACGCCTGCAGCCTCAACACGTCCAGTACATTTTTTAACTTAGTAACCATTACTCACACTTGAGGTACAATTTCACTTGTGGTACATTCTGTTCCTGTGGAGGGTCCTGCTGAGGGCCTGCGGCGTCCCTTCCGCACTTTTTTTTTATTGTGTTAAATTTAATTGATTAAAATTATATGACAAAATTAGTAAGATAAAAGTAATTAACCCAGGATGAAATGGGCATGAACATTGGTCCCAAATCTGTAATACATGTCATCCCCTGCACCAGAGATTCTAGGGACTTGTTTAAAACCGGAATCTTGTGATAGAGTCTATTTAAATCTTCTCTGAATCACTGGCCGCCCATCTTACTACTAACTTCAGCATATAGGCTAATCATAGTATGACCCACCGATCTAACAACCATGTTAACCTAGCTGTGCTTCGAACCTAGACGAAATACTTTCTCAACGTCTGAAGTAGACAGTTGTGGATTAGTCGAACACTTATTCAGTGCCTAAATACTGTTTAGTTTTCCACACGCATCCAGAGAGACAACTTTCTTTTAATGGCATGGTCTGCTGTGTAGTAAGCCTACGGAGTAGTCAGCTTGCTCCACACACTTTAATAGTTCGTCACAATTCCATAATTTAAAAACCAGAAAAAATAATATAATACATTTTAAAAAACATAGTTTAAAACGTTGGTTAATTATGCAGTGCCATCGTGTGGTATAGTTTTTTCAACCTTGCAAATTCTTGTTAGGAATAAAACCACCCAACATGGAAAGATAGAAGATTCGCCAAACCTAGTTGCAACCTTATTTTTAGCTTTAACAAAAAAAAATTTAATCTGATTAAAAAAGCACAAAAACAGTCTTTCGTATTATGATTTTTTTAATTATTTTTTAGTTAATAAAAAGATGAGTGAAAAAAAGTTTATCAATACGATTTACCATTCTGCTGTAACACGGTCTTAGTAAGGCTATAGCGTGTTAGCAAAAAACATGTTTAAAATGGGGCCACCGTCCGGAAGGTTAGACATTGGACTTTTGTTAAGGCTATAGTTGTAATTACTGCAGGGATTGCGCAAAAGCTTTCTTGTTACACGGGGGATTATCCCAGAAAATATTAATACATGAAAGATTAATCTAGAAAATATTGATTTATAAAAAGATGTCTGGATTAGTTCAAAGGGTTGAGGAGCTATTTTTAAATTTGCTTTAGCCTTCTCCGGAAGCAATTAAAATGTTTAGTAAATTGCGGTCGGATGAAGAGAGAGAACGTCATAACAAGGCAA
>JAFLJL010014989.1:0-12500 GCA_018398815.1 Conus ventricosus | reverse complement strand
AAATGAGACGGGCTGCAGAGTTCTGTACACATTGGAGGGGTTGGATGACGTAAAGAAGACAAATGGGTTTGTAGAATATGAGCACAAGGAAATGTGCTGAAATATCGTCTACGTAAAGAAGACAAATGGGTTTGTAGAATATGAGTACAAGGAAATGTGCTGAAATATTGTCTATGTAAAGAAGACAACTGGGTTTGTAGAATATGAGTACAAGGAAATGTGCTGAAATATTGTCTACGTAAAGAAGACAACTGGGTTTGTAGAATATGAGTACAAGGTAATGTGCTGAAATATTGTCTACGTAAAGAATACAACTGGGTTTGTAGAATATAAGTACAAGGAAATGTGCTGAAATATTGTCTACGTAAAGAAGACAACTGGGTTTGTAGAATATGAGTACAAGGAAATGTGCTGAAATATTGTCTACGTAAAGAAGACAACTGGGTTTGTAGAATATGAGTACAAGGAAATGTGCTGAAATATCGTCTAATAATAATAATAATAATAATGGGGATTTATATAGCGCCTTCCACGGCACAAGGCGCTTTACAAAGGCAGAAAAAATACAATTGCTAAATGTAAAGAAAATGCATTGAAAAACGGCTCAGAAATGAAAAACAAAGGCTCTCTCCCATTCTCTCCCACGCGCATACACACTCTCACGCACAGACACACAATACACAACAGCCGCAACAAGCACAAAACTATTAAGCGATCCACAAAAACAACAAGAGTCAATCAACTATCTGGTAATGACTGTCTTCTTAATATTGTTTGAAAAGGTGGGTGTTCAGGGAGGTTTTGAAGGAAGAAAAGGTTTGAGAATGTCTTAAGTCGTAGGGGAGTTTATTCCAGAGTTTGGGAGCTGCGTATGAGAAAGCTCGATCGCCATGCTGTTTACGATGGGGACGGTAACTGGGAAAGCGGAAGGTCCTGGTGTCGGTGGAGGAGCGGAGCGTTCGTGATGGGACATATACTTGAAGGAGATCGGAAAGATAGGCAGTGGCATCGCCAGTGAAAATCTTGAAGCAGAGACAACAACATTTGTATTTAATTCTTTCTTCAACGGGGAGCCAGTGCAACTTTTTCAGGAGAGGGCTGCAGGGTTGGGTCCTAGGAGATTTGCAAATGAGACGGGCTGCAGAGTTCTGTACACATTGGAGGGGTTGGATGACGTAAAGAAGACAAATGGGTTTGTAGAATATGAGCACAAGGAAATGTGCTGAAATATCGTCTACGTAAAGAAGACAAATGGGTTTGTAGAATATGAGTACAAGGAAATGTGCTGAAATATTGTCTATGTAAAGAAGACAACTGGGTTTGTAGAATATGAGTACAAGGAAATGTGCTGAAATATTGTCTTCGTAAAGCAGCGGAACCCTTTGTTTTTGGTTTTGTCCATTTCTCCGTTACTATATCAACTACTTCAACTGTCATATCAAACTAAATACTAAATCTTTTGGCCCATTTCTCCGTTACTATATCAACTACTTCAACTGTCATATCAAACTAAATACTACATCTTTTGGCCCATTTCTCCGTTACTATATCAACTACTTCAAATGTCATATAAAACTAAATGCTACATCTTTTGGCCCATTTCTCCGTTACTATGTCAACTACTTCAACTGTCATATCAAACTAAATACTACATCTTTTGGCCCATTTCTCCGTTACTATATCAACTACTTCAACTGCCATATCAAACTAAATACTACATCTTTTGGCCCATTTCTCCGTTACTATATCAACTACTTCAACTGCCATATCAAACTAAATACTACATCTTTTGGCCCATTTCTCCGTTACTATATCAACTACTTCAACTGTCATATCAAACTATATACTACACCTCTTGCATTGGCATGGGTCATGTGTCTTTAACCATAGACACTAGTAACAGAAGTATTGATTTCAATCAACACACTAGTTACACTTCAAAACCAATTTTAAAAAGCAAAAACAGCAGTAGTTGTGATTATAATGATGATGATGATAGTGGTGATGATGACGTCAACGTTGATGATGATGATGATGATGATGATGATGATGATGATGATGATGATGATGATGATGATGATGATGATGATGATGATGGTGATGATGATGATGATAACAACAATAATAATCATAATGATGATGATGACTATTAGAAAGACAAAAACAAGAATGATAATAATAATCTAAACAAAACATCAATGACAATGATCATTATTGTAAAAACAATAATGATAACAAGAGTAAGAATAATAATAGTAATAACAACAACAACAACAACAACAATAATAATAATAATAATAATAATAATAATAATAATAATAATAATAATAATAATAACAACAATAATAATATAATAATAATAATAATAATAATAATAATAATAATAATAATAAATAATAATAATAATAATAACAAGCATTTAAACACCGCATTATCCAGTCAGTGTAAACACCGCATTATACAGTCAGTGTAAACACCGCATTATCCAGTCAGTGTAAACACCACATTATACAGTCAGTGTAAACACAGCATTATCCAGTCAGTCTGAACACCGCATTATCCAGTCAGTGTAAACACCGCATTATCCAGTCAGTGTAAACACCGCATTGTACAGTCAGTGAAAACACCACATTATCCAGTCAGTGTAAACACCACATTATACAGTCAGTGTAAACACCGCATTATCCAGTCAGTCTGAACACAGCATTATCCAGTCAGTGTAAACATCGCATTATCCAGTCAGTGTAAACATCGCATTATCCAGTCAGTCTGAACACCGCATTATCCAGTGAGTGTAAACACCGCATTATCCAGTCAGTGTAAACACCGCATTATCCAGTCAGTGTAAACACCACGTTATCCAGTCAATGTAAACACCACATTATCCAGTCAGTCTAATTACCGCATTATCCAGTCAGTGTAAACACCGCATTATCCAGTCAGTCTGAACACCGCATTATCCAGTCAGTGTAAACACCGCATTATCCAGTCAGTGTAAACACCGCATTATCCAGTCAGTGTAAACACCGCATTATCCAGTCAGTGTAAACACCGCATTATCCAGTCAGTGTAAACACAATGCGGACTGCTGGTTGAGCTGGGCTATAAATAACATGACTCGATTCGGTTCATCACTTCTGGAAGAAACAAAATGAAATGATCTCTCTCAGCCTCCTCTCCTTTATACACACATACACCTACCTATGTGTGTGCGCCTCACACCCACACCCACACACACACACACACACACACACACACACACACACACACACACACACACACACACACACACACATGCATGTGCGGGCGTGCGCGGTTTGGGTGTTCACAGTGTTATGAAGAAGCTACCAGTGACGTTATACTCTGTTGATGGTCATCAAGACAAAGAGTCCACTTACCCACCACCTCCCTGTTGTCACAGTTGTCACTGGTGTACGTCAGCACTGGAAAAAAATTAGATTTGAGGCAGCCCACAGAGCATTCCCAGGTACCGTCACCATCAGCGTCAACAGTGAAGGTGTGGTGAACCATGAAGTAAGTGGCATTGGCGGGTTGACAGCCACACTCACTGCTGGAGGGTGTGCACGATGTGGTGGTGACGTTGTTCACTGTGCATCTGTTGGAAGATGAACCAGTAAACGGCTGTCTCATGAAGATAACTGTGTCCTTGAATATCCCTGTGCAGTTGGAGGGGTAGTCCACTCTAGGCAGGTAACACCTCAAGGTGATGGTGGAGTCCAGGGTCCAGTCCTGGGCAGGGCAGGACAGGTGCTGACCCCAAACAAGTCCTGGAACACATTAGAAAGACAACACCAGATGAAGGGCTTTCCTGACAGCTGTCTAACTTTCAAACAACAACCTCGTTAACTTCAGCCACGAAACTAAATGCCCTCATTGATCTAAACATCCATGATAACTCACTCCTGCTCTGAAAAAAGCATAGTGGACGGACAGACAGGAGGCATTAGACAGACAAACGTTCATGATTTGAGTGTCATTTTACATGCTCGTTCCTCTATTTGTCTTTTACACACACACACACACACACACACACACACACACACACACACACACACACACACACACACACACACACACACACACACACACACACACACACATCCAGATGCATAAATCATCAGCATATTGCACTAATACAACATGCTTTGATAACAGCGAAGGCAAATCGTACATTAAGATGTTAAATAACATAGGGGCGATAACAGAACCTTGTGGCAATCCCATATGTAAAGATCTAGAATTGGAGTATGCATTCCCTACTCGAACAACGTATGCTTCTTTTATTCAAAAAGCATTTAACGTAGTGATATAAATGTCCCGAAATCCCGATTTGTTTCAATTTGTAAAGGAGCTTGGCGTGCCAGACTTTGGTCATAATGCGTTCATTACAAAATACAGCAAAAATGATAGATGTTTATGTGGCGAACAAATTTCTAGCAAGCACATCATTTTTGAATGTCAGAAGTTAAGACCTATCTTACCAGTGATCTCTGAAAATTGTATTGAAAGCGTTTTCGAAAATGCTACTAGCTTGTTTAATATTGCGAAATGTTTACTTCATAGTCCTGTAGGACATTTGTTATAGACTAGTTGATTGTGATTTTTGTTAATGCTTGTAATTTTTCTTAATGTTCATTTTTCTGACTTTTTTTTCTCCCCCTTATCAAAGAGACATAAACACACAATACAGTCCCCATCCCCTCCTCTTCCTCCCGTTTCCCTCCCTCCCCCGTCTAATATCACTATGTGGATAGACGTTAAATTGAAGACAACAACACACACACCACACACACACACACACACACACCACACACACACACACACACACACACACACACACACACACACACACGCGCGCGCACACACACGCACACACACACACACACACACATATATATATATATATATATATATATATATATATATATATATATATATATATATATATATATATATATATATAATATATATATATATATATATATATATATAGATGAATATAACCAAAGAGCCTAAAATGATTTTAAAAGTGCTCGACCCCTTGGGGAGCAACATTTGTCAATGATGTTAAAAAGGAAGGTTAAAACTCGAGGTTAAAACTCTACAAATTTGTTTCGAGCTTGCTGTGCTGTCATCAGGATGTTTTTGGTTTGCCCACCGCCGATGTTATATAGCGTGTGGGTTCCGTTTGCGGTTGTTTGCACGTGCGGGTTGGCTGCACGTGTTTTTGGGGGGCTTTTAGGTTTTTGTTTTGGGTGTGTTCACTAACAACGATTTCCATTTATGCCTGCAGTTGTTTACTATTTCTGTTTTGGTGTTTAAAGTTGCTAAGTGTGGTTTGCATAGTATTAACCATTTTTCAGTTAAACATAGGTTGCACCTTTTTGAAACATTGCTGTATGGTGATGCTCTTTTTATGATTTTCCAGGATATATTGTAGCTTGTTTTTGCATCTTTGAGTTTCCAGATATATTTGCTCAGTTCTGTTTGGTTTTATATTTTTCTTTATTGAATGACTGTTTGTGGTTTGCATATCTGGTTTTGAAGTGGTTTTCAGTGATCCCTATGTATGTTTCTTTTTCATTTTCTGATGTTACAGTAGCCTGGTATGCAATGTTTTTGTGGAGACATTTATTGTTTAGTGGGCACTGCTCCTTTCTCGTGCAATTGCAAGATTTCCTTTCTTCACCCTTCTTTGCTGTGTTGATTTTCATTTTGTTGGATGCGTCAATCAGGTTTTTTAGGTTGGGCATACATGAGTACGATAGTTTGACAGTGTTTTTATTAAATATTTTGGACAGTTTGTGCTCTTTTGGAAATGAAGTTGCTAGGATTTTGAAGAATTCTTTCCTATGTTTGTTTTGAGTTTCCCGTCGTATGGGGGGTTATACCATATGATTTTTCTTTTCCTATTTTTCTTGCTTTTATTTGTGTTGTTGTCCGGGTTGTATTGTAGTTTGTAATTGTATCCACTTGTTTGTAGTGCCTCCTGGTATTCCACTGCTGCATTGTTGAACACTCTCTCATTGCATGACAGGTTTGATAGTCTCTTGTTTATGCCATGGGGTATGGTCTTTAATACAGATGGTGGATGGTTACTTTTGGTGTGTACATAAAGAGGTGTATCGTTGGGTTTCTTGTATGGTTTATATATATGGTTGTTGAGATCCAGTGTTATGTCTAAGTAGTTCACTACCTTTTTGTTTGCTTCAATGGTGATCTTTAAGTTGTGGTTTTGGAAGATTTTGCATAGTTCTTTCTTCTTGTTTTCGATGGTTCTTGGGTTGTTTGTTAGTGCAGCAAGGCCATCGTCTCTGTACAGTCCGACTTGTTTTCCGAGTTTTTTCTTGATGTTGGACAGCATGAATAGTCCGACCAGTTCACATGTTTCTGCACCATCATATGAACCCATGGTTACGTCAAATGTTGAGTTTCTGTTGGTTTTCCTGATCCAGGTTTCATTTCTGCTGTGTAGTAATGTTTTCTTGGTGTGGAGAATGATTTCCATTTCTGACCCTGTTATGTCTGTGTGGTTACTGGCAAACTTCAGGGCTTTGGAGAGTAGTTCCTCGTCTATGGATGGGTAAAAGTCTACTATGTCAAATGTGATAAATACTGTATTACTTTGTTTATTGAGTTTTTTGAACCATTGGATAACTTCGTATGTGTTCTTCCAGAGGTTGTAATCAGAGTTTGATTTTATGTCCTTTGTTATTTTTTCCAGAATTTTCTTGCTTATTTTGCCCAATTCCGATTTGGATGGGTTTATTAGTCTGCATGTTGGATTGTTATGAAAGTTGGGTTTGTGGTCTTTGAGTGTTATGAAAGCTTCTTTTGTTGCTGTCGCTTCTATCCTGTCACTTAGGTCTATGCGCTCTGCAAGTTCTTTTTCTTTAGTGCGGTTACTGTCATGTAATTTTTGTCAGCTTTTTTGTAGTTTTTCTGGATGTTTTTGTCAAGGAGTTGAGAATATTCCTTTGGTTCCATTTTGTAGTAATTGCTAGTTTTGTCAGCCTTCACAAATATTTTTTTGTCATTTTGTACTTGTTTTATTTGTTTTTTTAAAAAACAACATTTGTTTTTTTCCAAACAACATTAAAAAAACAAATAAAACAAGTACAAAATGACAAAAAAATATTTGTGAAGGCTGACAAAACTAGCAATTACTACAAAATGGAACCAAGGAATATTCTCAACTCCTTGACAAAAACATCCAGAAAAACTACAAAAAAGCTGACAAAAATATACATGACAGTATCCGCACTAAAGAAAAAGAACTTGCAGAGCGCATAGACCTAAGTGACAGGATAGAAGCGACAGCAACAAAAGAAGCTTTCATAACACTCAAAGACCACAAACCCAACTTTCATAACAATCCAACATGCAGACTAATAAACCCATCCAAATCGGAATTGGGCAAAATAAGCAAGAAAATTCTGGAAAAAATAACAAAGGACATAAAATCAAACTCTGATTACAACCTCTGGAAGAACACATACGAAGTTATCCAATGGTTCAAAAA
The DNA here is from genome assembly GCA_018398815.1 of Conus ventricosus. Classification (NCBI taxonomy): domain Eukaryota; kingdom Metazoa; phylum Mollusca; class Gastropoda; order Neogastropoda; family Conidae; genus Conus; species Conus ventricosus. The sequence goes on along the minus strand of JAFLJL010014989.1, from coordinate 4,957 downwards.
CTCAATAAACAAAGTAATACAGTATTTATCACATTTGACATAGTAGACTTTTACCCATCCATAGACGAGGAACTACTCTCCAAAGCCCTGAAGTTTGCCAGTAACCACACAGACATAACAGGGTCAGAAATGGAAATCATTCTCCACACCAAGAAAACATTACTACACAGCAGAAATGAAACCTGGATCAGGAAAACCAACAGAAACTCAACATTTGACGTAACCATGGGTTCATATGATGGTGCAGAAACATGTGAACTGGTCGGACTATTCATGCTGTCCAACATCAAGAAAAAACTCGGAAAACAAGTCGGACTGTACAGAGACGATGGCCTTGCTGCACTAACAAACAACCCAAGAACCATCGAAAACAAGAAGAAAGAACTATGCAAAATCTTCCAAAACCACAACTTAAAGATCACCATTGAAGCAAACAAAAAGGTAGTGAACTACTTAGACATAACACTGGATCTCAACAACCATATATATAAACCATACAAGAAACCCAACGATACACCTCTTTATGTACACACCAAAAGTAACCATCCACCATCTGTATTAAAGACCATACCCCATGGCATAAACAAGAGACTATCAAACCTGTCATGCAATGAGAGAGTGTTCAACAATGCAGCAGTGGAATACCAGGAGGCACTACAAACAAGTGGATACAATTACAAACTACAATACAACCCGGACAACAACACAAATAAAAGCAAGAAAAATAGGAAAAGAAAAATCATATGGTATAACCCCCCATACGACGGGAAACTCAAAACAAACATAGGGAAAGAATTCTTCAAAATCCTAGCAACTTCATTTCCAAAAGAGCACAAACTGTCCAAAATATTTAATAAAAACACTGTCAAACTATCGTACTCATGTATGCCCAACCTAAAAAACCTGATTGACGCATCCAACAAAATGAAAATCAACACAGCAAAGAAGGGTGAAGAAAGGAAATCTTGCAATTGCACGAGAAAGGAGCAGTGCCCACTAAACAATAAATGTCTCCACAAAAACATTGCATACCAGGCTACTGTAACATCAGAAAATGAAAAAGAAACATACATAGGGATCACTGAAAACCACTTCAAAACCAGATATGCAAACCACAAACAGTCATTCAATAAAGAAAAATATAAAAACCAAACAGAACTGAGCAAATATATCTGGAAACTCAAAGATGCAAAAACAAGCTACAATATATCCTGGAAAATCATAAAAAGAGCATCACCATACAGCAATGTTTCAAAAAGGTGCAACCTATGTTTAACTGAAAAATGGTTAATACTATGCAAACCACACTTAGCAACTTTAAACACCAAAACAGAAATAGTAAACAACTGCAGGCATAAATGGAAATCGTTGTTAGTGAACACACCCAAAACAAAAACCTAAAAGCCCCCCAAAACACGTGCAGCCAACCCGCACGTGCAAACAACCGCAAACGGGAACCCACACGCTATATAACATCGGCGGTGGGCAAACCAAAAACATCCTGATGACAGCACAGCAAGCTCGAAACAAATTTGTAGAGTTTTAACCTCGAGTTTTAACCTTCCTTTTTAACATCATTGACAGTATATATATATATATATATATATAATATATATATATATATATATATATTTATATATATATATATATATATATATATATATATATATATAAAATCAGAGTTAAAAAGCCACACAGAACGTAAAAAGTGCTCAACCATGTAGGGAGCGACATACCAGTTTAAAATAGGATTTTAAAATGAAGAGGTTAAAACCTACAAGCTTGTTTCAAGCTAAAAGCGCTCTCCTCAGGGTATACAATACAATTTGGGCACGCCACGGGTGTTATATATTGTGGCGTGTGGGTGTGTGAGTTCTGTGCGTGTGGCACGTGGCCTGCCGGTTTTTCTTTTTGGGGCGCGTTCAGGGGGGACGTGCCACGGAATGGTGCATTGACAAAGATTTCCATTTATGCCTGCAATTGTTTATCATTTCTACTTTAGAGTTCAGGGATGCTAGGTGGGGTTTACATAATATCAGCTACTTTTCTGTAGTACATAAGTTGCATTTTTTAGAAATGTTGTTGTATGGTGTTGCTCTTTTTATAATTTTCCATGATATGTTGTAATCTATTTTCTTATTTTCAGCTTCCAAATATATTTACTTAATTCTGTTTGGTTTTTTATTTTTCATTCTTGAAAGACTGTTTATGGTTTGAAACAAAAAAAGACCAGTGCCCTTTGAATAATAAATGTCTCTACAACAATATTGTGTACCAAGCTACGGTAACAACAGACAGTGATAAAGAAACATACATAGGAATCACGGCTAACCATTTAAAAACCAGATATGCAAACCATAAACAGTCTTTCAAAAATGAAAAATATAAAAACCAAACAGAATTAAGTAAATATATTTGGAAGCTGAAAAATAAGAAAATAGATTACAACATATCATGGAAAATTATAAAAAGAGCAACACCATACAACAACATTTCTAAAAAATGCAACTTATGTACTACAGAAAAGTGGCTGATATTATGTAAACCCCACCTAGCATCCCTGAACTCTAAAGTAGAAATGATAAACAATTGCAGGCATAAATGGAAATCTTTGTCAATGCACCATTCCGTGGCACGTCCCCCCTGAACGCGCCCCAAAAAAGAAAAACCGGCAGGCCACGTGCCACACGCACAGAACTCACACGCCCACACGCCAAAATATATAACACCGGTGGCGTGCCCAAATGGTATTGTATACCCCGAGGAGAGCGCTTTTAGCTTGAAACAAGCTTGTAGGTTTTAACCTCTTCATTTTAAAATCCTATTTTAAACTGGTATATATATATATATATATATTATATATATATATTATATATATATATATAATATATATATATATATATAGACAATGGTAGTGAATACATATATATATATATATATATATATATATATTATATATATATATATATATATATATAATATATATATATATATATATATATACCAGTTTAAAATAGGATTTTAAAATGAAGAGATTGAAACCTACAAGCTTGTTTCAAGCTAAAAACGCTCTCCTCAGGTATACCCTGAGGAGAGCGTTTTTTAGCTTGAAACAAGCTTGTCGGTTTTAATCTCTTCATTTTAAAATCCTATTTTAAACTGGTTATGTCGCTCCCTACATGGTTGAGCACCTTTTACGTTCTGAGTGGCTTCTTAACTCTGATTATATATATATATATATATATATATATATATATATATATATATATATATATATATATATATATATATATATATATATATATTATAATATAAACAAAGCTTGGTCTTATGTCTTAGATTGAAAAAATAGGGGGGGGGGGGGAGAGATACGCATTCATATCTGCAGCGGTAGATGATTCTGCCTGTCTAACAGTGTGTGCTTTAGTGGGTGAATGGGGAAAAATAAAATAAATGCTTCTCAAAATGAGCCTTCAGCAAGCTTTTATTCTCCAAGGGGGAGACATTCTCCAATAGGGAGGGAAACTCACTAACATATAACTCCTGGTCATATACCGATATTTCGAAACCAGGTTGTTTCTCCTCAGTGACCGCGGAAAGTGGTAATTTGACTCCTCTGCCTTTCCAGTTTTAAGAAGATGCAATCCCAGAAAAGGCTGGTGTGCAATACCGTAGTATGTTTGTTGAGTTTTCAAAAAGACATAAGAGCAAGCTTTGTTTATAATTCAATATTTCTTGCAGTCATTGCAACACCAAGCTGCTCTGTAAGTTGATGGAACGGTGCTCAGTACTTATCCTTGGAATTTATTAGTTTGTTTTATATATATATATATATATATATATATATATATATATATATATATATATATATATATATATATATATATATATATATATATATGAGAGAGAGAGAGAGGGGGGGGAGAGAGAGGGGGGGGGAGAGAGAGATTTTGCGTCAGAGATACTGTCCTACTCTACTTACACCATGCTAATTTCAGTACATGTACAACTAGAACTGAATGAATATAGGGGTGAAGGTGGGGCATGGGAGTGGAGTCAGGTGTGGGGGTATGGAGTTGACTGGATGGGGGAAAAGGAGGGGGTGGGTATGGAGTTGACTAGATGGGGGAGTAGGAGGGGGTGGGGTATGGAGTTGACTACGTGGGGGAGTAGGAGGGGGTGGGTGTGGAGTTGACTAGATGGGGGAGTAGGAGGGGGTGGGGGTATGGAGTTGACTAGATGGGGGAGTAGGAGGGGTGGGGTATGGAGTTGACTAGATGGGGGAGTAGGAGAGGTGGGGGTATGGAGTTGACTAGATGGGGGAGTAGGAGAGGTGGAGGTATGGAGTTGACTAGATGGGGGCGTAGGAGGGGGTGGGGATATGGAGATGACTAGATGGAGGAGTAGGAGGGAGTGGGGTATGGAGTTGACTAGATGGGGGAGTAGGAGGGGGTGGGGGTATGGAGTTGATTAGATGGGGGAGTAGGAGTCGGTGGGGGTATGGAGTTGACTAGATGGGGGAGTAGGAGGGGTGGGGGTATGGAGATGACTAGATGGGGGAGTAGGTGGGGGTGGGGGTATGGAGTTGACTAGATGGTTGAGTAGGAGGGGGTGGGGGTATGGAGATGACTAGATGGGGGAGTAGGAGGGGGTGGGGTATGGAGTTGACTAGATGGGGGAGGGGGAGGGGGTGGGGGTATGGAGTTGGCTAGATGGGGGAGTAGGAGGTGGAGGGGTATGGAGTTGGAGTTGACTAGATGGGGAAGTAGGAGGGGGTGGGGGGTGGAGTTCACTAGATGAGGGAGTAGGAGCGGGTGGGGTGTGGAGTTCACTAGATGGAGGAGTAGGAGGGGGGTGGGGTATGGAGTTGACTAGATGGGGGAGTAGGAGGGCGTGGGGGTATGGAGTTGACTAGATGGGGGAGTAGGAGGGGGTGGGGTATGGAGTTGACTAGATC
>JAFLJL010014988.1:0-5000 GCA_018398815.1 Conus ventricosus | reverse complement strand
TGATCAGATGAAAGACCTTTTTCCTTCTTTTTCCCTCTCCGAAAAAGGCTTTCCGAAACATGTATCAAATTATTAATGATGCAGAACCTGTTGTTAGCTTTCCTGTCTAAACTGACCGAAAAGAAGTATACGTATCTTCTTTGAACGTGCTGATGTGGAGAGAGACCAGAAACACGTCCGTTCGGTCCGGTGAGCGAAAGTCATCTCCTTTCTTTCCAATGTTGTTGAATAGCAGCATAATAGTCAAGGTGCTGTTGAATTCTATTGTTGTATTCGTCTATAGGTTCACCAGCGGCTTCATCTTCCCAATCAATAGTTAAGTCTTCTTCATCATCATTGATCACAATTGTTTCTATTTCTTGGCTAAGTCCTGTTGATTGCTCTGATTTTATTTCTCTAAGTAAGTCAGACTCCTGGGAACTCTCGGATTCCATCTAATTGTACACTTTCTATAACAATTTGTAGACACAAAACTTAACCGTCTTCTCCCCACTTGATCAGAGAACACACTGTGCTGTTGGCCGCGCTCCAAAACGGGGCTTGAAGGGCCAACTTTGGCATTAAGCCAAGCGCCCCAGGCAGAGGCGGGATAAACAGTTGGACAACGTCACTGTTTGGCAAGCCTTGTCTGGTAATTAGAAACTCGATCCTACATAGAACCCCTGATGAGTGTCACGCACCATCCCGTCTATTGTGTGAATGATTTCTGTGTGTATGTGCGTGTGTGTGATCCAGATCATGCCATGAGTTACCCCAAGTCCTTAATTAAGTCACCCAAGTCCTTAATTAAGTTCTTAATCAAGTCACCTCTAAGTTCTTACTCAAGTTGTCCTCAAGTTCTTACTTAAGTCACTTCTAAGTTCTTACTCAAGTTACTTCTAAGTTCTTAATTAAGTTCTTAATTAAGTTCTTAATTAAGTTCTTAATTAAGTCGCCTCAAGTTCTTAATAAGTTCTTGATCAAGTCACCTTAAGTTCTTAACTTAAGTCACCTCAAGTTTGTAATTAAGTCATCCTTTAAGTTCTACCAAGTTCTTATTCAAGTTAACTTATAATTATTTATTAAGTTCTTAAAGTATTATTGCATCTGAAATGGATCAAAATGATCTTTTGTTGCTGGCGGTTTTGGCATACTTTTGTGTTCAGCTTCTGTATTTAGTGGTTGAGATTGTTTGGACTGCTTTGGTTTTTGTTGTCTTTGTTTATATATTTTATAACCGTAATAACCACCCCCAACAGCAATGCCGCCAAAAATGACAATTGCTTTAAGAAAATATGAAGACTTTGGCGGTGTAGGCAACCCTGTTGTTGTAGGCCTTGAATCAACTTGTTCTGGTGTTTTTATAGCTGGCATTGAAACAACTGGCTGCGGCTCTAGCACTTTTTCATTATGGGCTATAATCTGTGATTGTAACATTAATTTTCTTTTTTTGTTCCACTCTGCTAATTGTTTTCCTGCTGCAACGCGCCCAGGATGAGGCGGCTTTTTACTGGTCACTTTCTCCGCCTGAATCAATGTTTTCTGATTCTGCTGATTTTCCGGCTCGGTCATTTTTAAGGGAAACAAAATCTATATTGATTAAAAGTAATTAATCCCATGATTAGCGGCGACAATAATGTTCCAAATCTGTAATATAGATCACATCCTAGAGACTCTAATGACTTTGTTAAAACTGGATCCTGCGTTAAATCATACATAAAGTCTTGTTCAGAATCAATAGGCGCAAATTTACTAACTAGTTTAGTGTACAAACTAAGAACCGTTTGTCCTACACTTTTTACCATTCTTGATCCCAGTTGCGCTTCATACCTGTTGTGATACTTTACAATGTCTTGTGGCGACATTTGTTGAATCTGTTCTATGCTGAATTCATTTCCGAGGAACTGTTTTGTTTTTCCACATGCTGCTAAAGAATACAGTCTTTCCTTTTTGGGCATAATAGCTTGGTCATCAACCTGGTCATTTGTAATCATAAGTTCACAAGGAATGTTTAGCAGATCGTCACCGTTCATGTTTTATTACTAATTATAATTATTTTATTTTTTAAAAATGAGCACCGAAAAAACTGTTACCAACCTTGTATACCATTCAGCTGTTATTGGGGGCCTAAGTGTAGGATACACAATGCTTGGTAAAAGCTTGTTAAAAATAAAACCGGCTGATCTTGGCAAGCTAGGCTTTGAGGATTCGGCAAAGCTGATTGCTATCATTGCAGCTTCGTTTGCTACGAAAGATTTTCTAGTTAAGCAAGGAATAATTCCAGACAGTATCAATATGTAAAAATTAAAAAAATACATTTATAAAAATGGCTTCACTCGTAATGATGATAGGCGGCGCTGTGGTTAATGCGCTTGCTTTTAGCGGAAGTAATTACGCATTTAGTAAACTGCGGGATGACGGCGAGAGAAAAAGACATAACAAAGCTATGGAGCAACTAGCAGCTGCACAAGATAACTATGAAAAGCAGAGAATTGAGCAGTTAGATTTTATTAATGACAAACTGAAAAAAACAGGGACATGCAGCTTACACATTTAAAGATGTTGACCAAGCAATAAAAGAATATTATCTTGTAACAGGCAAACCAATCGAGTCATTGCCCCCACCAAAATTCAGTGACTTTTATCAGCCATCAGAAAAACAAAAGATGCAAGAAATCGTGTTTATTTTCTTTGGCATGACTGTTGTGTATTTTGTTGCACATAATATTGGCTGAATAAAAATGAACAAAATCTATTATTCGCCCAAAGGATATTGGAAGGGAATCACGGCAATAAAAAGCTAAGCCAAGCAGCGGGAGTCAGTGAACAAACAGCAAAGGAATGGTTATCTAAACAAGCGATTTGGCAAATTTATTTACCTGCACCTAGACGAATACAGAGACCACACTTTGTGAACACAATACCGAACGACACCCATCAATGGACCTTCTATATTTACCCCATGATACGATTAGACGAAAAAGATTTAAGTACGCACTACAGTCATTGACATAGCTTCAAGATATAAAGATGCAGAACCATTAACACAAAAGAGTGCTTCTGCTGTTGCTGTTGCCATACAACTGATATACCAACGAGGCCCGCTAACTTATCCTCGCATGATTCAAGTCGATGATGGAAAAGAATTTAAAGGCCAAGTGAATCAATTATTGTTAAAACATAGAGTTACCATTAAAAGAGGCATTCCAGGAGTTCACAGATCACAGGCTTTAGTTGAAAACTTTAACAAACAGTTATCTGAAAGACTTTTTTCCTACCAGTATCACAGAGAGCTAATTGACAATTCTCGCAACACAGAATGGGTTAGAAGACTGCCCTCAGTTTTGCGCGCAATGAATAATGAAGAATTTAAAGGGCTAAAACCAGTACAAGCAATCAAAAAACAAACAATAAATGTTGCTGAAGACTCCAGTACACCAGCAAACTATTACCATTTGGCTTGAAAGTAAGGTACCTTTATTTACCGGGGGAAGCAGAAGGGGACACTCGCATCAGGGCAACAGATCCAGTTTGGAGTGTTGATCCATATGAAATAAAAAGAATTGTAAAAATGAATCCGCCCGTGTATTATTTACGAGAAACTGACACAACAAAACGCCCAGCCCCCAAAGATCTTTTGTGAAGGAAAGAACTGCAGATAATCCACCAGACACAGTTCCAGTTGCTTAATAATTTTAATTTACATAAATATATTTAAGTCTAAAATGGAGAAGGAAGCTCAGAAGGAAACAAGAATGATAAAGGAAGAGACCTTAGAATTAATACGAGAATCATATGATACGAATTCTGCAATTAAAGAAACAATTGTGAGGATTCGCCAACACATGCTAAAACATCCAGATCACCTACAGCCCAAAATCCCAAATTTTGACTATCAAAAATGGGATAAAGAATATCTTGAAATAATAAAAAAAATTCGAGCACGTCAAGCAAACATGAGAAAAAATTTGGATGAATTGGAAGATGATATGATTGATTTTCTAGATAAATTTGAGGAAAAATATGAACCCGAGGGCAAAGAAGATATGTAATTATGCCGTTCTCCAGTGCCAATTGCATATGAAAACTCTGGATTAACAAATACTCGTTTTGTGTTTGTTCTATCTAATGACTTCTTTGTTACAACAGTTGTGTTGATCTCATGTAGATTAGATCGTAGTTTTACGTTGTCATGATGAAAAGTATGTTTATTGAACAATGCTTCTTTGTAGTTGTCATGTGATATGTTTGACTGCACAACACTGCGAGATATTCCCTTTGCTTTCTTAATGGTTTTCTCCTGGCTCGAAATACTGTACATTTTCAACCTTAACCCAACAAACTCCTTGATCACCCCTCCAGATAATTCATCTTCATCTTTCCTAAAACCTTCTTATTAACGGATGAATGCAAAGGCGAATCTTTAGGATAATCAGATGTGTCATACCATCCCGCATGCCCTTTAGCTACTTCTAATTCCATGTCTTTATAGATGTCTTCAGTAGGGATATCTATAACAAAACTATCTGTATCTGTGTAAAGTACTCTGGACTCTGGATACGAGGGTTTAAAGTAGTCATAAAGAAATTCTAACATCAAAAGCTTTGATAATTCTAAAACAGTAAACCCGATAAAAACAGGTTTGTCCAATCTGACTTTCTTTTTTTCATCATTATGCCAAAAAGCTGATCATGAAATCTTCTAAAGTCCTGATAATTAGGTTTAGAAGTCAGCTTAATTGCTTCGTTCTCTCTGGTGACCAATCTGACATCTTTACGCTTGTGCGGATTTTCCATAGTCTTTCCGAAACAGCTGTTGTTCATCAGCTTGAAAAAGTCTTTTTCTGAAGCATCTGCGGATTTAGTTCTGAGATCAGTGTTCTTCATGATGTATGGTTTCATGAACTGTTCTTGATCAAAAGCAATTACACGATGAACTGCTGTCAACTTTAAACCATGTCTTAAATAAAAATTAATTGTAGAAGTCTGTAATGACAGACATAATTTTTTTGGCCTCGAAGA
>JAFLJL010014986.1:0-13464 GCA_018398815.1 Conus ventricosus | reverse complement strand
TGAACACTATGCTGGGTGCCAAATATTGTTCTCTGATGAGTTGATGTGTTATGTGAACAGATTGTGTACTTTACTTTACGCAGTTTTTATTGCGTTGATTAGAGCGAGAGAGAGAGAGAGAGAGAGAGAGGGGAGAGGGAGGGGGAGAAAGAGGGAGGGAGAGAGAAAAGAGATAGGGAGGAATGGATGGATGGAGAGACACAGACAAACATACAGACAGATTGGCAGACAGACAGACGAAGACAGGAAAGAATGAACGAACGAATGAACGAATTTTCTTTAAGAAAGAGTGAGTGAGAGAGGGAGAGGAGGCGGGGGTGAGGAGGGAGGAGTGGGAAGAGTGGGGGGTGAGGGTCAGGAGGGCTAGGGAAGGGGAGGGATTGGTGGTGTCACTGTTGAGGGGGGGGGGGGGGGGGGGGGTATTAAGGTGTTCAGGTGTGTGGTGGTAAGAGGTAAGGTCTAGATTTTAGCGGCGTGTTGTGAATACAATCTGTTTCACATTCTGTTATTTCAACGAGGTAGAGAGAGAGAGAGAGAGAGAGAGAGACAGGGAAGAGAGAGAAAAGAGGAGAGAGAGGAGAGAGAAAAGAGAGAGAGAGAGTAACAGAGAAAGAGAGACAGGGGAAAGAGAGAGGGAGAGAGAGAGAGAGAGAGAGAGAGAGAGAGAGAGAGAGAGAGAGAGAGAGAATGAGTGACAGAGACAGACAGACAGACAGCCAGACAGACAACCAGACAGCCAGCCAGCCAGACAGACAGACAGACAACCAGACAGACAGACGGACGGACAGACTGACAAGCCAGACAGCCAGACAGCCAGCCAGCCAGCCAGACAACCAGACAGACAGACAGCCAGCCAGCCAGCCAGACAGACAACCAGACAGACAGACAACCAGACAGACAGGCAGACGGACGGACAGACTGAGAGCAAAGGGGTCGGGCAGGTGTTGAGAGCGGACAGGTGACAAATCCCTCTTTAAACCTGTCGGGGGGTTCCGACCTGCCACCGGGCGGCAGGCCTACCACTGTTGTTTAGTCGGCTTTTGACCCCGTCAGGGCCACGTGCACTGTGTGTGCGTGTGTGTGCGTGTGTGTATGTGTGTGTGTGTGTGTGTGTGTGTGTGTTGTGTGTGTGTGTGTGTGTGTGGTGTTGTCTGTCTGTCTGTCTGTCTGTCTGTCTGTGAGTGTGTCTGCGTTGTGTGTCCTGCAGCGCGCACTCTATATGAGGATATCAACAACATTTAGGCATGTCTTTGCTAGTTCTCACTCCTCACATCTCTTCTCTGCCCCCTCTCTCCGGCAGAGTTCCACTCTCGAACCTCTCTCTCTCTCTCTCTGTTCGTTTCCCCACGTTCTCCTGTTCTCCTCACTCTCACATCCTTCTTATTCCGTTCCGATAATGTCCAAAAAAGGGCGAGTACCGTTGGTCAGTATTTTTACCTGATTACCCGAAGTTATCTCCCTCTATTCCATTGGGATATTCTATCCTGACAGTCTGCTACACGCATTACTCTCTGTGGTGGTCAAATTGGTCATTTAATTGATTAGTAGATTTCACCCACCACACCTACCTTCTCCCCTCTCCATTTCTGCTTTAACCTGCGACTACGACTTACAATGGCGCTTGGTTCCACAATTGCTAGTGAGCTGAGCCAGGGAGACGGACTGTCTCAGTAGACCATCGAGGCGTCGGTCACAAAGCTGCTTTAGTCAGTTCTAGCCGGAAGACCGTCCTCTGTGGAGCCTCTTCCCTCTATGTAAATTGGACTGGATCCCGAACCATGGGCCGTTTGTGGTGCCCAGGATATTTGGTTAGAGCTTATGTCCAAACAACCTGGACACGACTTGGTTTGTTCTATTTTTGGACCCGTGACAGTGTGTGTATGTGTGTGTGTGTGCATGTGTGTGTAGCATGATTCTGTGCCGCTTCATCCAGCTTCAACATAACAACAGCCAGATCCAGGCTTACGAACTCATCCAGCACCGATGTTCCACAAGTGGGAGAAAGCAGGCTGTCAGATGTGAAAACCGCCGGAGGAAGACTCTGCCCGTATGACTGATGAGATTCGTTCCTTCCGGTGTGGATTTCGTGGTGCCCTGTCTTCATCCAATGTGATGTAGGACATCTTCGCATGAATCCTTTGCTGGCAGTTATTGATAAGCTTGGTGATGACGGGCTTTTTCTTTGTCTCATTTTACTTGTTTCTTTTTTTTTTTTTTTTTTAAAGGAGGGGGAAACATAATTTTTTTTTTCTTTAATGTAAAACCATGGAAAGAAGATCTCGATAAGGGAGGAAAGAAAAGCGATCGATCTCGAGGAAGGAGGGTACAAAGGAAGAGAAAAAGACAAAGAACGAAGGATATGTGAAGCAAAAAAAAAAAAAAAACAAGAACACAACAAACACAAAAAAGAGCATCAACAACAAACAAGCAAAAAAAAAACAATCAATTAATTCGTGTTACAGTTCAACCGTTGTGCCTGCTACCCATCTATACACAGCGCAGGCCTCCAAAGCGTGACCTATCATTTTTGTGACGTGTGAACTCGTATTTTAGGAAGATGAATGAAGAAGAAGGGGTGGTCCAGGATGCTCAAAAGGCGGGTGCTGTAGACGGCTGCTTCTCTGGGGTCTCGTTCCCCAGCACCTTCGGTAGGTGTTTTCTTCTTTCTTCTGTCAACCCGTGATGCGCGCGTTCTTTCGTTATGACAAACAACATCAACAACGACCACACTGACCCCCGATAGTAGAGACACGGGATTGGGAAAATCGCAGTATCATTCTTCTGAACTCACCCCCACTCGCGGCCATCACCACACCTCCCCTACCCCTGCCCCCCCAACCCCCTCCCCTCCCTCTTTCTCCGCCCCTGTCCGCCCCGCTTCTGCCCCACCGTCCTGATTTATAGGGTGACTGATGGCTTTTTTATTCCGAGTGCAGTGATCGATCGTTGTCCATTCATCACGCGGGGGTCTCTAAGAGCCGGTGAGCTGGGTTGTTACTGTATGGGGGCGATAAGGGGTAGTGCTTACGCGTCGGTTTAGGGTAGGGTACGTGCCGATGGGTGGGTTGGTTAGTGCGTGTTGTGTTGTGTTGGTGCTGTGTGTGTCCAGAGGGGAGGGGATTGATTGAAGACAGGGAGAAAGGAGGAGGAAAGGGCAGGGGGATGAAGGGTGGGGGGGGGAGGACCCTAGGGAGGGAAAGTGAGGGAGGGAGAGATGTGGGGGGGGATAAGAGCCGTACGTGGGGGTTTTTTTTCAAACCTGTCTGATGATGTTTGGGTTTACATGCTTTATCCATGGCCAGAACGACCAGCAACAGTGTGAGGAGGGGGAGGGGGGGGGGGGGAGTGAGAGGGGGAGAAGAGGAGGAGGAGGAGGAGAGGAGTGAGAGAGAGAGACAGACAGTCAGTCAGACAGGACAGACAGGCCGGGCAAGGCAGAAGACGGACAGACAGACAGACAGAGTGGACCACAGCAGAGAGGAGGGGGGGGGGTGGGGAAGAGTCGAGAAAGGGAGGGAAGGGCGGGAACAGAGAAGAGGGGATGGAAGGGGAAGGGGGGGGGAGGTGGTGGAAGATGGGAGAGGCGAGGGAGGAGGAGTAGATTAAGGGGAAGGGGGTGGGGGGGGGGGGGGGGGGGAAGGGGTCGGGATTGTGGTGTCACTGTTGAGGGGTTGTGTGAGGATTATGTCGTTCAGGTGTGTGGTGTTAAGAGGTGAGTTATAGTGTGGATCGTAGCGGGCGTGTGGTGAATATAAAGTTCGCGACTCTTTCACATTCTATTTATTTCATCAGGCTCCCCCCCCCCCCCTTCACCCCCCCCTCACCCCCCTCCCCCCTCCCACTTACACACCACACACAAACTAGAATGGGTTTAAATCATCAGAAAATGACAGTTTCTTGTTTCCTCCTGCCGCTGTTCCTGGCGTTTAAGCCTTATAAGATGAACAGGTATGCTGGGTGCCGCCGCCGAAATGATTGTTATCTGTTGAGTTGCTGATGTGATTATCAATTAGTGAACAGATTGTGATACTTTTACTTACGCGTTTTTATTGCGTTGATTAGAGCGGAGAGAGAGAGAGAGAGAGAGAGATGGGGGGAGAGGGAGGGGGAGAAAGAGGAGGGAGCGAGAAAGAGATAGGGCACGAGGAATGGATGGATGGAGAGACACAGACAAAGCACATTTCAGGACAGTTTGGCAGACAGACTGACGAAGACAGGAAAGTATGTAAAACGAACGATTGAACGATTTTTCTTTTAAGAAAGATGTGAGGAGAGGAGGGAGAGAGAGGCGGGGGTGGGGAGGGAGGTAGTGGAAGAGTGGGGTAATGAGGGGTCAGTGAGGACTAGGGAGGGGGGAGGGTATTGGTGGTGTCACTGTTGAGGGGGGGGGGGGGGGGGATTAAGGTGGTTCAGATGTGTGTGGTGTGGTAAGAGGGATAAAGGTCTAGATTTTTAGCGGCGTCCCGTGTTGTGAATACATCTGTTTCACATTCTGTATTTCAAACGAGGAGAGAGAGAGAGAGAGAGTAGAGAGAGCAGGGGGAGAGAGAGAGAGGGAGAGAGAGGGAAGTGAGAGAGACGGAGAGAGTTTATACAGAGAGAAAGGAGAGACAGGGGAAGAGAGAGAGGGAGAGAGAGAGAGGAGAGAGAAGAGAGTGGTGAGAGAGAGCGAGAGAGAGAGAGAAGAGAGAAGAGGAGAGAGAGGAGAATGAGTGACAGAGACAGACTGACAGCGACAGCAGGGAAGACAACCAGACAGCAAAGCCAGCCTGGACAGACAGGACAGCAACCAGACAGACGACGGAGAACGGACTCGACCAGTACTGACAGACACCCCATGACAGCCAGGAGACCCAGACAGCCATGCCACCAGGCCAGCCAGACAACCAGACAGACAGACAGCCAGCCAGCATGCCAGACAGACAACCAGACAGACAGACAACCAGAACAGAAGGCAGAGGGAAGGAACAGACTGAGAGCAAAGGGGGTCGGGGCGGGCAGCGTGTTTGAGAGGGGACAGGTGACAAAATCCCTCTTTAAACCTGTAGGGGGGTTTTCCGACTGCCACGGGCGGCAGCCTACACGTTGTGGTTAGTCGGCTTATGACCCCGTCTGGGCCTCGTGCCACTGTCTGTGTGCGTGATGTAGTGCCGCATCTGTGTGTATGTGGTATGTGTCGTGTGTTTTGTGTGTGTGTGTGTGTGTGCATGTGTGTGTGTTTGTGTGTACTGTGGTTGTCTGTCGTCTGTCTGTCGGTGACGTGTGTCTGCGTGTTGTTGTTGGTGTCATGCAAGCGCGCACTTCTATATGTGGAATATTTCAACTACATTTTACGATGCGCATGTCCTTTGCGTTAGTACTCTACTCTCTCATTCGCGTTCTCTGTCTCGTCTGTTCAGTCTTGTCTGTCCGTCTGTCTGTCTCTGTCTGTCTGTCTGTCTGGTCTGTCTGTCGGTCTCTCTCTCTCTGTTCTCTCTCTCTCGCTCTCTCTCTGCTTCCTCTCTCTCTCTCTCTCTCTCCCTCCTTTTCCTCTCTCTCTCCTCTCTCTCCTCTCTCTCTCTCTCTCTCTCTCTCTCCTCTCTCTCTCTCTCTCTTTTCACTCATTTCACACGGAAACAAAAAATATCCCTCCCGCTATGCAATGTACCACAATACATCTTGGTTCACTTAACGTATCATCATCGGAAAAATATTTCGCACCCAGCATTTTTGTTACGGCTTTAACAACGGATCGCGGCAGGCAGCAGGCCATACACCAAGAAGTGTGTGGTACTGGGAATTTCCCTTTTTCTGTGGAATTGCCGTTGTTCTCAGCAAGGAGTAAGGGGCCACTATCTCGAGGATTTCAAGGTGAGGCGACTGTAGGTGAAATTGCGACAAAATTAAAAAAAAAAAAAATACATATATATATTATATATATTTTATATATTGTAAAGTTTAAATCTTTGCCAAGTCTTTACTATAACGACTGAAGAATTGTTTCACTGCACTTGTTTTCCTCCCACTACTTAATTGTTCAGCATTCTATTGGTTGGGCAATCAGTGGGAGAGTGCATCTCTTAAGAGATCCAAGGTAAAGGTGGTTCTGTACAATCTTAGCCACTCACAATGCTTGGGTTATTGATCAGCAGAGCGGCCCATCGATGTTCCATAGCTTTTGACCTCCCTTTTACATCCTTGAATGGGATCCTCAAGCATAGCTCAAGATTGTCCTTAAATTTTATATGTTTGAATAATTGCTTTTAGTTTTTCAGCAACTTTTTTCCTCTCCACCATTTGTTTTGTTCCATTTTACTACCTTCGCTGGCTGCTTTGGGGGGGCGTGCTGTTGGATTCTTTTTTTGAACCTGTGACGGTTAGTAGAACACCACTGAATTATGGACTGTGGTGTGTCTCTATTCGACACCACGAGACAGACACAATCAGCCGTGTTCTCCCTGGATGAGGTCCGATCCGCGGACGAAAGGCTAGGAGCAGGCAATACAAATAAATGTGCCTTTCGAGAAGATTATGATGGTTTCCCTCAGACCAGCTAGTGAAGGGCTTTTAATTGGTTATACTTTATTCCCCTTTTCTTCATCTTCAATTTTTTTTTTTTTTTAAAAGTTTAAATCTTTGCCAAGTCATTACTTTATAACGACTGAAGAATTGTTACTGCACTTGTTTTTCCCCACTTACTTAATTGTCAGCATTATATATATATAATTTATATAATATTTATTACGTTGCGCCCCCAAACCAATAGGGGCAAAACGAATCACGAGACAAAACACGACGCGTGTCGACCCTCTCAGGAAAGTCCGCAAACAACGGGGGTTAAAAAATCACCAGGGCAAAAACGCGGTCGGTTTCGATCTCTCAGAATGTCACCAAAACAGGGAAAAAGATAAAAAAAAAAAAAAAACCAGGCAAACACGAATCGTTTTCGACCTCCCTCAGGAAGTCCGCCCAAACAAACAGGGAAAAAAAATTACCAGACAAAACACGACGCGTTTCGACCTCAGGGACAGTGAAAACGACGAACTAAAAATCGCTTATCTTCTCGAATGTTCAACGTCCATCTTTGTTTTCTTGCCTGAAGAAGCCTGAGTGGTTCGAAAAACGCGTCGTGTTTGGTCTTATAATTGGTTGTTCTTTTGCCTGGTTGTTCGGCAGACTTACTGACGACTGCTTATGATATTACATCTGGAGTTATGTTTCTGAGCATAGGTTATCACTCGCTCAGCGAAAGTGTGAGCTTACTGTGTTTTCAAAGTCAGTACCCTGCGACAGTGCATTTCAGTGCAACAGTTGAACATTTTACGCACAAAACTAAGCATGATTCAACAAACCTGTGTCTTGTCCCAGTCGCGCGTGTAATCCGTACACCAACCCGCTTTATTTGACTCTGAAACATCGATTTTGTTTGATTGAAGGAAAGATAACATATCCATCCTGCCGCGTGTTGCTTGTGTGTGGGGTGTGTCTACAGTGTGTGTGTGTTGTGTGTAAAATGGGCCTTTGAAAGGGGTTCGGCGTAGAGAACGAGAGGTGAAACAGTCCACAAAGACTGTGTGATGCTGAGCTGGGGTCGAAGGGTGATTCATCACTAGGAATATTAGTTCAGTTCAGACGAGAGCATGTCCCTGAATCTCGTAGCCCGTGTTTGGGAACGCTCACGCTATATCCGTCCCTGTCTCTGTCTCGCTCGGTTTCTCTCTCTCTCCTCTCTCTCTCTCTCTCTCTCTCTCCTCCTCTCGCTCTCTCTCTCTCCCCCCCCCCCCTCTTCTCTCTTCCTTCCTCTCTTCTCTTTTCGTCGTTGTCAGTATGTCCGTCCCGCCGATTTTGTCTGTCTGTCTGTCTGATCTGTATCTGTCTGTCTCTTCCCTCTCTCTCTGTCTCTCTATGTTTGTCTGTGCGTCTGTCCGTGTTTGGTGCCCGTTCCATCCGATGTCTGTCTCCCTCAATCTCTCTCTCTCTCTTCTCATCTCTCTCTCTCTCTCTCTCTTCTCTCTTCGCATAACATGGATGAAAAGGGGTTTAAAAGTTCCAAAAAATTAGTCACATTTAATTGAATACAGAAGTTTTTTCCTGGCTTTGATTCCAATAAATTTTTATCTGAGTTTAAGAATTCAACACATACAAGACTTATATCAGTTTACTGATTCTGACGAGCAATTCGATGTTTGGTATCACAATTTTTTAAATGTTTTCGACAAACATGCACCTTTGAAAACAGACGTGTTAGGAAGTAACCTTAAAGTGCCTGGCTCACAGAAAATGTGATACACGATGGACTTACGAGATTTCTATTTCAAACGGGACAAAAGAAGAATTTAATAAAACAAAGGAATCTGTTAATATTTAAAACGTGCGGCTCTAAAAATGAACTACTTTCCAAAATCTTGTGTCTTCAAAAAACTGGACAGTAAGTCGACTTTGGGAAATCCTTAAATCAATTAACCAGTAATAAGTCAATGCCTATAAAACTATATCAGTCAGCAATATGTCGCCCGACATAGTCAACTATTATTCTGTGCGAAGAGGTAGTGCAACTGGTAAGAAATATAAATTCTGCCTATAATGACTTAGAGACTGCCGTGATTTCTGACAAAAGACATTTCTCTTGATTTAAAACGTACCTTTAAATGGCAGTGGCATGAAGTATACAATTGCACTCACTCATTAAAAGCAACATGTTCACGAGGACTGGATGGTTATTGATAGTAAAATTCTTAAATCTCAGCACAGTTTGTTTCTGAAACCTACGTTACATTCTACAACTTGTGCATTCAAAAAATAAATTCCAATGCCATTTAATGTTTGCAAAAAATTATTCCCTTATATAAAATCAGGAGACCATTCAGAGCTTCTAATTCAGGCCTATTTCTCTATTACTGTTTGTCTAAACCTTTTGAAAATCACATTTAAATTTTCTATTCTCATTCATTTCAATTTTTACAATCGTTTCCATCCGAAACCAATCAGGTTTCAGAGCAAAATTCTCATGCCATACTGGCACTGACATCCTTTAGTAGACACAAATGGTTGACTAATATCAACAATGGACAAAGTCACTGTTGCTTCTTTGTTGATTTTCACTAAAGCCTTTGATGTACTTGACCATGCACTCCTTCTAAAAAAACTTAAGGATCTATCGTGTTTGTCTAGGATTCATTAGAACTCTGTCATCTTTCCTATCTGTAGAAAACAAACAGTAACGTTTAGTGGAAAAACATCATTCTGCTTGCTGTTGATTACGTGGGTCCCAAGGTCTGTCCTAGGTCCTTTATTATTTTCAATTTACATTAACGATTACCGTTAGTTATTACTGTCAGAATGCGAAGTTATTTGCTATGAAGTCCCAACCTTACACAGTCAGTAGCACAATGTCGTTGAGGTTCCAACAGCTTTCAGGATAATATTAACCACTTAGCCGGACTGGTCTGTGAACTATATCACTGTGTCCACATCCCACACAAAAACGACAATTCATGCGTATATTATAACAACTCGACAAAAAAAACGTCAAAATCTTCTGATAATTTAGCTGTTCTTTACTTAAAATGACAAAAAAAGATTGAGAAACTATAGCCATTTAAAGTTCTTGGAGTTGTCATTGATAAATCATTGTCTATGGTCGTTCATATTACAAGGATATGTAACATGATTTCTAAAAAGATCTATCAACTCTCGCAAGTGAAAAAATTCTTGAATCTACACAAGTCGAAAAATGTTTCTTCTGTGCTTACATTAGAATCTTAACATAAATTATGTTTCAATGTTTGGGGATTCCGCAAGCAATAATCTTATGGAAAACCTCTAGTAAGTCTACATAGACGAGCGTTTGAAATTGGTTCTTTTAAAAAGCCGTCGACGCTGTTAGGTTCATGTTATAAGGTTATAGAATATTTGCATTTAAAAATGAATTAGGTTTTACAAAGCTGTCTTCAATGTTCAAAATTCTGTTGGAAGGCACACACTCCTATACAATATGTTTCCAACAAAGAGTAATAACCTTTGTCTTGGATAGTACCCCTCCGCGTCACCCGATTGATCTTTTTAAAACTAGTTGATTTACTCAGGGAGTTGTTTGTGGGAATGCCATTTTTAATAAAATCGACGTTAATTCAGTCTCAACATGTTCAAAAAAGGTAATCACTCGTTATTATTAACTGAACTAGAAAACAAAAAGTCCATGAGTCGGGTTTGTTATCCTGTTATCTTCTTCTTTTCTCTTATGGTTTTGATGTTGGGGGGGTTGCTGTGATGGGTATTTCTGGTGTTCGTTCATTCTCCTTTATTGCATGACTTGATTTTGATACTACTTTTTCATTTGTAATTTGTCATTTTGATGTGGCAAATATTGGTATGTCCTTTCTTTCTCTCTCTTCTCTCTCTCTCTCTCTCTTCTCTCTCTCTCTCTCTCTTAGCTCTCTCTCTCATATTTGTCATCCTATGTTGATCTCTCTCCTTTCTTGTCGTTCTTGAAGTTGGGGGGGGGCGGGGGGGGGGGAGTGTATGGAATTGTTGCTTGTGCCGAGTGGGCATGTCGGGTGTTTTTCAGCTTTTTTTTTTTTTTTTTTTTTTTTTTTCCCCCAACCACCCCTATGACTTTGATGTTTTACCACTCTTCTTCATTGTAGTTTGTCATGTGCCAATTTTTTATATGCTTTCCTCCTCCTCCACCTCCCTCCTCACCTCCTCCTCCTCATCTTCTTCTCCTAAGTCTTCTTTTAATATTCTTTTTCTTTTCTTCGTTTCTCTTTTCTTCTTCTTCTTCTTCCTTTCTTCGTCTTCCTTGTGTCAGAGACTCAGTCTCCTTTATTCTGTGTCTCCAAGTCCCCACCTCTCTCTCTCTTTGATTCGCTTTCGCCCTCCCTTCTCAACACTCTCTTCCTTAGTTATATTGTGCCATTTCTTATTCTAAATTGCCATTTAATTCATTTGTTGTTTATGAGTTAAATGCAGTTCGATGCAATGTATTTTACCATGGTATTTATTTGTTTGAGGGCTGGGATGGAAAAAAGCCTGACTGGTGCTTATTCTTTTCCTCATTTAAACAAACAGTTCGTTCGTTCGTTCGTTCTTTCTCTCTCTCAGTCCCCCCACACTCCTTTCTCTTATTTCTTCTCTCCTCTCTCTCTCTCTCTTCCCCCTTTTCCCCTCCTCCTCTCTCCCTCACTCTCCCTCTCTCTCTCTCACTCTCTCATTCTCTCTCTCTCTCTCTCTCTCTCCTTCTCTTCTCTCTCTCTCTCTCTCTCTTTTCAGTTCCCTTCCCCTCTCGCTCAGTCCCTTTCGCCCTCCTTTTCTCTCTCTCTCTTCTCTCTCTCTCTCTCTCTCTCTCTCTTCTCTCAGTCCCCCCACACTCATCTTTATTCTTCTCTCCCTCTCTCTCTCTCTTCTCTCTCTCTCTCTCTCTCTCTCTTTCTCTCTTTTCAGTCTCCCCCCCCTCTCTCTCAGTCCTTTCGCCCTCCTTTCTCTCTCTCTCTCTCGCTCTCTCTCTCTCCTCTCTCTCTCTTCTATCCTCACTCTCTCTCTCTCTCTCTCTTTTTCTCTCTCCTCCCTCTGTTGTCTGTCTGTTCCAATCCGCCCGTCGTCCGTGCGTTCGTCTCTCTCTTTCTTGTCTCTCTCTCTCTCTCTGTCTTTCCCTCTCTCTCTGTTTCTCGCTCTCTCTCTCTCATCTAATTAACGTAGCAAGGTAGTCTCAAGATCCACCCTTTTCCGGATATCCAATTAAAGCACTACGTCAACAGTAATGTGCTTAAACTTTTCTTCAATGCACCACATAATGTCACGTTTAAATTACGCCTCAACAGAGTGGGACGGCAGTAAGTAGTGAGTCCACCAAAAAAAGGCTGGACTGAATTCTTCCTAGACGTGCAGCAAAGCTACTCCATCCAGCTGTAATCTTAAAACAGACGAAAAACTAAAAAGCGTGAACATACTTACTTGAATAGGCACTAGGAATTCAACATGGCATCATTTTAAGTTTACAATCTTGACGATACTATGATGTTATATCAATGCCCTTTTTACAAGATCGAACAGCTTTTCTGGCTCGACGAAATGCCTTCTTCCTACCCACGCATTGATCTGTACCAAACAGTCTAGCTTACTCTGGACCATATTATGTATGGAATCACTTCCACCGGATCTACCAAATATGAAAACTTTAAAACTTTCAAGGAACATTTGCATAAACATTTTATGTCTCAGTATTAATTATTCGATTTACATGATTAGCGTCCATTCGCTAGTCTTCGGTTGAACCATACTTTGGATAAATCGTTTCTCAACATAAAACCTACTCCGTTCAAATTTCTCATTCCCCCCTCCCACTCTGTCTACCCATCCTTTTTCTCCTCCCCCTACCTACCATTCTCTCATCCCCACCCTCCTCTGACCTCTCTCTCTCTTGTAGTTTTTGTTTGTTTGCTTGTAAGTTTCTTTTGTTTTACCATCCCCAATCTCATTAGTGCTTTTATGAGCGTTTGCTTTTTATTGTGAATTAATTATCATGTCTGCTATGTTGAATTGTCTGTATGAATGATATGCAGGAAATAATGTATGCTGACAAGGACAGATTGTAAGACTAGGCTTTGGCCTAAAATCTTCATCCTTGGGTATTAAAGATCAATCAATCAATCAATCAATCAATCAATCAATCAATCTCTGTCTCTCTCTGTCTCTGTCTCTGTCTCTCTCTCCTCTCTCTCTCTCTCTCTCTCTCTCTGCCAATTCAATAATGTGGTGCACAGAGAGAGAGAGAGAGAGAGAGAGAGAGAGAAGGAGAGAGGAGAGAGGAGAGACGACACGGCAGACTGACTGAATTACCCCAGGCTGTGACACAGGTCAGTGCTATATATAGAGGCTGTCACAGCAGACTGACTGAATGACCCCAGGCTGTGACACAGGTCAGTGCTGATCCCAGGCTGTGAGACAGGTCAGTGCTGACCCCAGGCTGTGACACAGGTCAGTGTTGACCCCAGGCTGTGACACAGGTCAGTGTTGACCCAGGCTGTGAGACAGGTCAGTGCTATATATATATACTATATATATATTATATATATATTATATATATATATATATATATATTATATATATAAAATCAGAGTTAAAAAGCCACTCAGAACTGAAGTGCTCGACCATGTAGGTAGCGACATACCAGTTTAAAATAGTAAAATGGAAGAATTAAAACCAACAAATTTGTTTCGAGCCGGCGCTCTCGTCGAGAGCGCTGACGGAGAGCGCGCCGGCTCGAAAACAAATTTGTTGGTTTTAATCTTCCATTTACTATTTCAACTGGTATATATATATATATATATATATATATATATAATATATATATATATATAGGAGAGAGAGAGAGAGAGAAGAGGAGAGAGAGAGGAGAGGAGAGAGAGAGGCTTGTCACAGCAGACTGGATGATCCAGGCCATTAGTCGAGAAGACAGTTAGAGAGAGACACAGAGAGAGACAGAGA
>JAFLJL010014985.1:42500-43684 GCA_018398815.1 Conus ventricosus | reverse complement strand
AGAGGGGGAGAGCTAAACCAATGAAGAGGAAAAGAATTAGCAAGATAGTCTGCAGAGAGGACTAAAGAGAGATGTGGAAAGAGAGAGTTGCTAACTAATGAAGAGGAAAAGAAAGAAAAGAAAAAAAAAGAAAAGAAAAGAAACAACCATGTCCATTTGATAAGAGCAGACTAGAAGAGAGAGAGAGAGAGAGTGCAATGCGTTAATGCAGGAAGAAAGAAAGGAGAACAGATCGATGTTGATAGTCACTGTTCTATCTTCACTGGGGTTCGACCTCATACTTGGCCAGCGCCACTTTCATCGACAGACCAACGCCAGTGCCAACAGTCTCACCTGACCAGGCGCCAGCAGACCAAGACCAGTGCCAGCAGTTGTGTCGTGCTTGTGAAAGTGACAGTGAAAAGAAAGAAAAAAAAAGAAAAGAAAAGACAGTGATTCATGAATAGTTAAGATCACCTGGCCAGGTAAAGTAGAAATCTATTTATACCCGGGTTAGTTAATGATGTTTTAGATAAATGATTTTGTGAAGTTCAGGAAAGAGAGAATGTTTTATTTTGTTTGATTCCGTATGCATTGATGTTTCGTTCTATGAACATGTGTAGTAAAGTTATAGACTTTACTAGTGGTTTGATGTGACGAATGCATGATATATGAATGAGATCGTAAGCAAGCTGTGAGTGTGTTTGGGCTGTGCGCTAGTCCTTCCTCCATCGACATCACCCGAGGTTGACAGTGACTACCAGACATCGATCTGTTCTCCTTTCTTTCTTCCTGCATTAACGCATTGCACTCTCTCTCTCTCTCTCTTCTAGTCTGCTCTATCAAATGGACATGGTTGCTTTTCTTTTCTCTTTTTTTTTCCTTTTCTTTTTTCTTCTCTTCATCAGTTAGCAACTCTCTCTCTCCACATCTCTCCTTAGTCCTCCCTCTGCAGACCCTCTATGGTGCTAGTGCTACAGCTCGGTTCTCTTCACCCCTCTCATCATCTCTCTGCTCTTCTCTCGTCAGAACTTACACGCAGAACCTCTTCCTCTCTCTCTCTCTGTCTCTCTTTCTGTTCGTTCCTCCCGTTTTTACTCACGCATTCCTCTCTTATCCTAAAAACCCATCCGTCAAAGGGCGATTACCATTGGTCAGTATTTTCCGCCTTATACTTGAGGTTGCCTCCCCTCTCATTTCATTGG
>JAFLJL010014985.1:22500-32500 GCA_018398815.1 Conus ventricosus | reverse complement strand
CCTTGATTCTGTGATGCTGCACAGTGCAGTCAGGTCCTTCATCACTGCATCCTACAACCATGTCTTCAGCAGCGCGGCATTATACATTCGTTGTACTTTCACTCGACTGTTCACCACTGCACTCTACGTTCATTGATGTTGTTGTATTGACGCTGCGATCATGTACTTTGCTGTTCTCCGCTCCGCGCTCGTATTCTCTATTGTACTGCATTCCGCGTTATGTTCTCTGTTCTACCGCACTCTGCGTTCATGTAGTTTACCATGCTACACTCTGCGTCCATGTACTTTACTGTACTGCACTCTGTGTTCATGTGCTTTACTGTACTGCACTCTGTGTTCATGTACTTTACTGTACTGCATTCTGTGTTCATATACTTTACTGTACTGCACTCTGTGTTCATGTGCTTTATTGTACTGCACTCTGTGTTCATGTACTTTACTGTACTGCACTCTGTGTTCATGTACTTTACTGTACTGCATTCTGTGTTCATGTACTGTACTGTACTGCACTCTGCGTCCATGTACTTTACTGTACTGCACTCTGTGTTCATGCGTTTTTTGTTGTTTTTTTTTGTACTGCATTCTGTGTTCATGTACTTTCTTGTACAGCACTCTGTGTTCATGTACTTTCTTGTACAGCACTCTGTTTTCATGTACTTTCTTGTACAGCACTCTGTTTTCATGTACTTTATTGTACTGCATTCTGTGTTCATGTACTTTACTGTACTGCACTCTGCGTTCATGTTTTTTTTTTATTGTGCTGCACTATGTGTTCATGTACTTTATTGTACAGCACTCTGTTTCATGTACTTTATTGTGCTGTACTCTGTGTTTATGTGCTTTACTGTACTGCACTCTGTGTTCATGTGCTTTATTGTACTGCACTCTGTGTTATGGCTTTGTACTCACTTGTTTGGCTTTATGTACTGCACTCTGTGTTCATGTCTTATTGTACTGCACTCTGTGTTCATGTGCTTTACTTGTACTGCACTCTGTGTTCATGTGCTTTACTGTACTGCACTCTGTGTTCATGTGCTTTATTGTACTGCGCTCTGTGTTCATGTGCTTTATTGTACTGCGCTCTGTGTTCATGTGCTTTATTGTACTGCACTCTGTGTTCATGTGCTTTATTGTACTGCGCTCTGTGTTCATGTGCTTTATGTACTGCACTCTGTGTTCATGTGCTTTATTGTACTGCGCTCTGTGTTCATGTGCTTTATTGTACTGCACTCTGTGTTCATGTGCTTTATTGTACTGGCTCTGTGTTCATGTGCTTTACTGTACAGCACTCTGTGTTCATGTGCTTTACTGTACTGCACTTGTGTTCATGTGCTTTACTGTACTGCACTCTGTGTTCATGTGCTTTACTGTACAGCACTCTGTGTTCATGTGCTTTACTGTACTGCACTCTGTGTTCATGTGCTTTACTGTACAGCACTCTGTGTTATGTGCTTTATTGTACTGTGCTCTGTTTCATGTGCTTACTGTACAGCTCTTGTGTTCATGTGCTTTACTGTACTGCACTCTGTGTTCATGTGCTTTACTGTACTGCACTCTGTGTTCATGTGCTTTACTGTACAGCACTCTGTGTTCATGTGCTTTACTGTACTGCACTCTGTGTTCATGTGCTTTACTGTACTGCACTCTGTGTTCATGTGCTTTACTGTACAGCACTCTGTGTTCATGTGCTTTACTGTACTGCACTCTGTGTTCATGTGCTTTATTGTACTGCACTCTGTGTTCATGTGCTTTACTGTACTGTGCTCTGTGTTCATGTGCTTTATTGTACGGCGCACTGTGTTCATGTGCTTTATTTTACGTTCATGTGCTTTACTGTACTGTGCTCTGTGTTCATGTGCTTTATTGTACTGCGCTCTGTGTTCATGTGCTCTATTTTACTGCGCTCTGTGTTCATGTGCTTTATTTTACTGCGCTCTGTGTTCATGTACGTTACTGTACTGCACTCTGTGTTCATGTACTTTACTGTACAGCACTCTGTGTTCATGTACTTTACTGTACTGCACTCTGCGTCCATGTACTTTACTGTACTGCACTCTGTGTTCATTTTTTTTTTTTATTGTACTGCACTCTGTGTTCATGTTTTTTTTATTGTACTGCACTCTGTGTTCATGTTTTTTTTTATTGTACTGCACTCTGTGTTCATGTTGTTGTTTTTTTATTGTACTGCACTCTGTGTTCATGTTTTGTTTTATTGTACTGCACTCTGTGTTCATGTTTTTTTTTATTGTACTGCACTCTGTGTTCATGTTTTTTTTTATTGTACTGCACTCTGTTTTCATGTACTTTATTGTGCTGCACTCTGTGTACATGTGCTTTACTGTGCTGCACTCTGTGTTCATGTGCTTTACTGTTCTGCACTTTTGTGTACATATGCTTTATTGTACTGCACTCTTGTGTACATATGCTTTATTGTACTGCACTCTGTGTACATGTGCTTTATTGTACTGCGCTCTGTGTACATGTGCTTTATTGTACTGCGCTCTGTGTACATGTGCTTTATTGTACTGCGCTAGCGCTCTGTGTTCATGTGCTTTATTGTACTGCACTCTGTTTTCGTGTGCTTTATTGTACTGCACGCTTGTATACATGTGCTTTATTGTACTGCACTCTGTGTTCATGTGCTTTATTGTACTGCGCTCTGTGTACATGTGCTTTATTGTACTGCGCTCTGTGTACATATGGTTTATTGTACTGCACTCTGTTTTCATGTGCATTATTGTGCTGCACTCTGTGTTCATGTGCTTTACTGTACTGCACGCTTGTGTACATGTGCTTTATTGTACTGCGCTCTGTGTACATGTGCTTTATTGTACTGCGCTCTGTGTACATGTGCTTTATTGTACTGCGCTCTGTGTACATGTGCGTTATTGTACTGCGCTCTGTGTACTTGTGCTTTACTGTACTGCACTCTGTGTACATGTGCTTTATTGTACTGCACGCTGTATACATGTGCTTTACTGTACTGCACTCTGTGTTCATGTGCTTTATTGTACCACACTCTGTGTACATGTGCTTTATTGTACTGCACTCTGTGTACATGTGCTGTACTGTTTTGCACTCTGTGTACATGTGCTTTATTGTGCTGCACTCTGTGTACATGTGCTTTATTGTACTGTGCTCTGTGTACATGTGCTTTATTGTACCACACTCTGTGTACATGTGCTTTACTGTACTGCACTCTGTGTACATGTGCTTTATTGTACTGCACTCTGTGTACATGTGCTTTACTGTACTGCACTCTGTGTACATGTGCTTTACTGTACTGCACTCTGTTTTCATGTCCTTTACTGTGCTGCACTATATGTTAATGTACTTTACTGTGCTGCACTATACGTTATTGTACTTTACTGTGCTGCACTATACGTTAATGTACTTTACTGCGCTGCACTATACGTTATTGTACTTTACTGTTCTGCACTATACGTTAATGTACTTTACTGCGCTGCACTATACGTTGATGTACTTTACTGTTCTGCACTATACGTTAATGTACTTTACTGCACTGCGCTAGACGTTAATGTACTTTACTGTGCTGCACTATACGTTAATGTACTTTACTGCACTGCAGTACACACACACACACACACACACACACACACACACACACACACACACACCACACACACACACTGACTGACTGACTGACTGACTGACTGACTGACTGAAGCCATTTACTGTCACTGCACTATACACACTACACACAACACACACACACACACACACACACACACACACACACACACACACACACACACACACACACACACACTGACTGACTGACTGACTGACTGACTGAAACCACTTACTGTCAGATTAATGTACTTTAATGTACGTTAATGTACTTTACTGCACTGCACTACGCACACACACACACACACACACACACACACACACACACACATACACACACACACACACACACACACACACACGCACGCACGCGCACGCACGCACGCACGCACGCACGCACGCACGCACACACATACACACACACACACTCACATGCACATTTGCATACAAACTTACATATATACTCTCTCTTTGTCTCTGTGACTCCGTCCCTATCTCTGTCTCTGTCCTTGTCTCTCTCTCTCTCTCTCTCTCTCTCTCTCTCTCTCTCTCTCTCTCTCTCTCTCTCCCTCCCTCTCTCCCCCCGTGTCCCTGTCTGTCTGCCTGCCTGGCTGCCTGACTGTCTGTCTGTCTCTCTCTCTCTCTCTCTCTCTCTCTCTCTCTCTCTCTCTCTCTCTCTCTCTCTCTCTCTCCTCTCTCTCTCTCTCTCTCTCTCTCTCTCTCTCTCTCTCTCTCCTCTCCCTTGTGTGATAACTGCGAACCACCCGATTACAGACCATTATCCATTTTGCCAGTATTATACAAATCCTTAGAGGGGCACATAAATAAACACATGAACGGTTGAGTAACTTATCATTCATTGATTGATAGTCTTGTTTCAGGAGGAACAATTCACGTCATACTGCTTTCACCAGCCTTGAAGATCTCTAGCATGTAAATATTGATGAAAATAATTTTTGGGAGCATTTTGTGTGTGTGTGTGTGTGTGTGTGTGTGTGTGTGTGTGTGTGTGTGTGTGTGTGTGTGTGTGTTGATTTTGCAAAAGCTTTTAACGTCATGGACTACTATAAGTTATTATGCAAAAAAAATCACTGTTTTGCAGAGCAGGAAATGCGCTTCAGCTGAATTCCCAATTTATAGACAGTCGTCAACAGTCTGTGTTGATTCTTCAGCATCTGATGCTTCACCTGTCAGATGTGGAGTATCCCAGGGTTCAGTTTTAGGTTATCTTCTATTTTCTATCAGGGTGAATAAGCGATCTCCCTCTTCATATCGAAGAATCTTGTAACCTTGCTTATGGTGACACAACAGTTATCTCTATCCGTGATTCAGTACAGTATATGCATTATTACAAGAGATGTTGACATCGTAAGTGAATGGCGCGGTGTGAATCATATGTCACTAAACCCCATTAAAACAAAAGTCATGCTCATAACAACCCGTCAAATACAACAAAATATTAAACGTTCCCTTCTGGGTTTTTTGTTGTTGTGGTTTTGTTTTGTTAACAATGTAGGAATTGAAGAAGTAGACTATTCTCATGTTCTAGGCATAGTAACTGACATTAATCTTTCACGGACTGCTCACACCAAGCCATTAACGCAAAACAGTATCCAGACAAATGTATGAGTTCTGCAAGGATCGAACACTGTTTGAACTCTCCATGCCAGAAAATTCTTCCTGCATGCATACATACTCGCTTCAAACGAGTTTTGTTCGCTACTATTTGACTCGACCAAAGCAAAGTCGATAACAGCTTTAATCAGCATCTAGACACGTGCCCTTAAAGCAGTTCTCTTGAAGTCGGCGAGCGGCAGAGACTGGGACTATAATATTCCGCCTGGAGTTCTTCCATCAGGGGAACTGTTTGCTGTCAGTACAGGAGTGTTCATGCAAACATGTTTCCGGATTAGCGGTGTGAGCCATATGTCACTAAACCCCAGTAAGACTCAAGACATGCTCGTTGCAACTCAAAGTTCCATTTTGTTTTTTACTAACAATGTAAGAATTGAAGAAGTTGATAGAAAATTTTCGAGTTATAGGCATAGTAATTGACAACATCTGTGTTCTAGGCATAGTCATTGACAACATCTGTGTTCTAGGCATAGTCATTGACAATATTTGTGTTCTAGGCATAGTGATTAACCACATTTGTGTTCTAGGCATAGTAATTGACAACATTTGTGTTCTAGGCATAGTAATTGACAACATTTGTGTTCTAGGCATCGTAATTGACAACATTTGTGTTGTAGGCAAGTAATTGACAACATTTGTGTTCTAGGCATAGTAACGGACAACATTTGTGTTGTAAGGCATAGTAATTGACAACATGTGTGTTCTAGGCATAGTAATTGACAACATTTGTGTTGTAGGCATAGTAATTGACAACATGTGTGTTCTAGGAATAGTAACTGACAACAGTCGTGTTCTAGGCATAGTAACGGACAACAATCTTTCTTGGACTGCTCTCATTACTAAAACATCACGCTACACAGTATCCAGACCAGTGTATCAATTCTGCAGGATCAAGCACTGTTTGAACTTTCACGCCAGAAAATTATTCCCTGTATGCACATATGCTCTGTTCAATCAATCGCTGTTCAATACGATTTGACTCAGCCACAGCAAATTCAATGACACCTTCGATGAGCGTCTATAAACGTACCCTTACAGCAGTTCTCCTTAAATCCTCGAGCCCTGCAGAATAAGGAATCTATTTCCACTGGGTTTCTATCCTCGAGCCCTGCAGAATAAGGAATCTATTTCCACTGGGTTTCTATCCTCGAGCCCTGCAGAATAAGGAATCATTTCCACTGGGTTTCTATCCTCGAGCCTTGCAGAATAAGGAATCTATTTCCACTGGGTTTCTATCCTCGAGCCTTGCAGAATAAGGAATCTATTTCCACTGGGTTTCTTCCATCAGGGATGTGTTTGCTATTGAGAGAGGAATGTTTATGCCAAAAAAAAAAAATCTATTTGGGTTAGCCTCGCGAACTGTTCAACCCATATTCAGCATTAATTCAAGAAATTCCACAAAAATCCCAAGTTCCCAACTTAGAGTTGACCAGTTTGAAACTAGTCTTTGTTAATCCGGTCCTCTTTTCTGGAACTCACTTCCCGCCAGAGCTTAGGTGCCATGGAAGCTCAGAATCTTTACAGAAGAAAACGGTTTACATATTTTGCGCGCTCTTCGTTAGTGATGTAGATAATACAGTGTAATTCAAATATAACCTATTATGCATGTCTACAGCTTTTAGTTTTACTCATTTTCCTAAAGTGATTGTAGCTGTTTACAAGTACTGCTGTTTCAAAATGATTTGCCACTAGACTATTAATGATTGGACACGCTATGTCAGTGCATGCAAATATCAATACATGACAGATTTAAAATGTACTCATGAAATGTGTGTGTGTGTGTGTGTGTGTGTGTGTGTGTGTGTGTGTGTGGTGGTGGGTGGGTGGGTGTTCTTGTATAATCATATCTACTTTTAATGGTGTTATATTTGAACTTTTGTTCCTTTTTTTTCTCATTTGTTTTAATGTTTAGCTTTCTATTCCCCACCCCGCCTCCCCTCCATAATACTAACGTATGTTTGAATCCCTCTCTCTCTCTCTCTCTCTCTCTCTCCTCTCTCCTCTCTCTCTCTCTCTCTCTCTCTCTGTGTGTGTCATCAACATAATATCCTGTGAGTCACTGCCTTGACAACCAGTCTTGCTTTGTGTAGCATGTGGTGACCGTGCACATAGGCACGTCGCTATCTGCCGTGCACATAGTCACACATGATGTATCGCGCATGCGCTGAAAGCGTTCGTGTTTGGTTCGAAAACAACTCACCCCAGCTTGTCCAGAATGAGAATATACTAGATCACAAAACAACATAGTGTTCCTGCGTATTGCCTGGTTTGAGTACGCAAGAAATGTTACATGGTGGCAGCGGTAAACAGCAGTAAACAGCGGCGAACAGTGGTAAAAAAGTGTCATGCATAGAAAGTAGAATTAATGACTGTGAAAACGGTGCACTGTGATTGTGAAGGTACGTACTTTTATTTCAGTTAGTCAGTATCTGATCGACTAGCATTGTCTGGAGCAGCATTTGCATTCATGTCTTTCAAACCGCCTTCAGCGTTCGACTTTTCTGCGCCAGAGCAGTGGCCAACATGGCGACAGCGCTTCCAAAGATATCATACTTGTGCTGAACTATCAAAGAAATCATTTGATATTCAAGTATCATCCCTGATATATAGCAT
The DNA here is from genome assembly GCA_018398815.1 of Conus ventricosus. Taxonomy (NCBI): domain Eukaryota; kingdom Metazoa; phylum Mollusca; class Gastropoda; order Neogastropoda; family Conidae; genus Conus; species Conus ventricosus. The sequence continues at coordinate 24,661 of JAFLJL010014985.1, read as the reverse complement.
GGGACCAGAGGCAGAAAAAATTTACGCAACTTTTGAAATTACTGTGAATACAACTTTTGATAATGTGATCAAACTTTTCAATGAACATTTCACACCAAAGGTGAATGTAATTCACGAGCGTGCAGTTTTTCACCAACGTACTCACAACAGGGAGAAAACGTAGAGACCTACATTCGTGTTCTCTACGATCTCGCAGAACACGCAGAATTTCAAGAAAAGGAATCAGCTATTCGTGACAGGCTTGTTGTAGGCTTACTAGATAGGGAGCTATCAGAAAAGTTACAACTTCAAGCCACACTGACACTCAAAGAGGCTACTCAGATAGCACGTCAGCATGAACTAGTAAAGCAGCAGTTGTCTGCTCAGCGCTCATCATCTTCACACGTAGATGCAGTCCACGGACAGCGTGGTTCTAGGCGAGGTGGTCATGGTGGTTACCAGGGCAGCGCCCATGGCAACACTGATCGGCCTCAACACGGCAGCAACACACAAAGTAGAACAATGCGTGGCAAACATATAGGTTATCCTGGTCATCACTCTGCTTCACGGGGAGGCAGAGGAGGTGGATACAGTAACAAATGCAACAGATGTGGTAGGGATTCTCATCAAGGAAATGACTGTCCAGCAAAAGGAAAAACGTGTCGCAGTTGTGGAAAACTGAATCATTTCTCTGTTGTGTGTCGCAGTAGACCAAAACAAACTGACACAGTAGAGGAGGCAACGTCTGACAACACATTCTTCTTGGGAGCTGTAGAAACCAATATTCCCCCATGGTATGCAAAACTTGACATTTGTGATTCAGTCTGTCAATTCAAGATTGACACAGGAGCAGACATTTCCATTATGTCACGTAGCCAGTATGACAAGCTTCATTGGCACCACCACTCACCCCAACAAAAGCTGTCTTGAAGTCACCAGGTGGTGTTCTAAAAAGAGTAGGCCAGTTCAAAGCCCAAGCCAAGCTGCATGGTACAGACAACCCTTTGTCTCTGAATATCGTCGTTGTCAACAGTGAGCTGGATAATCTCTTGAGTCGGAGTGCGTCTCTTGCGCTCAACCTCATCAAGCGTGTAGAGAGTGTGGAACAAGGAGTGTTTCAAAACATACTGGATGGACCGCCCGTTGATTGCCAACCTGTGAAGATACGGTTGAAGGAAGGTGCACAGCCTTATAGTATAGCAGCTGCACGACGCGTTCCAATTCCTCTCCTCGAGAAAGTGAAAGCGGAGCTGGAACAGATGGAGAAACAAGGAATCATTGAGGAAATCACAACCCCAACCGACTGGTGTGCACCAATGGTACCAGTCCAGAAGAAGAATGGCAGAATACGTATCTGTACAGACTTCAAGAAATTAAATGAAGCAGTGAAACGAGAGAGGTACATCCTACCAACGATGGATGACCTACTTCACAAGCTCAGTGGCTCAAAGGTGTTCAGTAAACTTGATGCCACTTCAGGATTCTGGCAACTACCACTCGACAGTGAGACTGCAAAACTCACTACATTCATCACCCCGAGCGGCAGATTCTTCTACAAGAGACTCCCTTTTGGAATTTCCTCAGCTCCAGAAATATTCCAAAGAACTGTAGAAGGGATCCTGGGAGGCATGCAGAATGTTTTGTGTTACTTCGACGACATCCTCGTCTTCAGTGAGGACACAAATACACACGAGAAACACCTGGACGATGTTCTACAGAAACTTCACTCTCATCATCTGAAACTGAACAAAGAGAAGTCAGAACTGAGAAAGTCTGAGATAGAATTCTTGGGTCACCTGATCAGTGGGAATGGAGTGAAACCTGATCCAGCCAAGATAGCAGCACTCATGGACATGCCTGACCCAAAGAATGTTCAGGAACTGCAAAGAATGTTGGGCCTGATCAACTTCCTGGGCAGATACATCCAGATCTGTCCTCAACACTGCGTCCAGTCACCCAGCTGTTGGAGAAAGACCGGGTGTGGACGTGGGGTGGACCACAGCGAGAAGCCCTACATAAGGTGAAGACGGCACTGACTTCAGCACCAGTCCTTGCTTTCTTCGATCTCACCAAGCCAACAACAGTCAGCAGCGATGCCAGCAGTTACGGTATCGGAGGTGTTCTACTCCAAGAACATGATGGAGTTCAGAAGCCTGTAGCCTACTGCTCACGCACCCTGACG
>JAFLJL010014985.1:0-15000 GCA_018398815.1 Conus ventricosus | reverse complement strand
TGCACGTGCCCCACGCGTGTCAACTCAGGTTGTTCGGCACCGTTCCAACGGATGGGAGGGAGGGGGGGGGGGGGGGGGCAATTTCGCTGTGAGTTGCTTGGTCAAATCAGTAAGAAAAACGGAATATTTCGATGGTGTATGATTCTAGAACGGGAAGCATGAATTTGTGACGCCAGAAGAAGGTTTTGACAGTGATGTGCTTCTTTTTACGCTTTGAACTCCTATCCCATTATATCACACTTTGCGTGAGCTACACCTTTTCTTTCGCAACGGGACATTTTACTTTTAGACTGTCTACACAGACCTGATGGGGTCATGCAAGTGCTGACCTGCTGGTTCCAGCGCTGTCCAGTCGGCATGAAACCCCTCTTCTACGGCCCTCCTGCTCCACCCCCAATACCCCGACCCTCCCACCCCGCCCTCCCACTGCCTCGCCTATACCAATGAAAACAACAGTAACAACGTTTAAGTCAGCAAAACCCACCAACACCACCAACGGCAAAAACTTGGGGAACAGCGGGCCTGGGGAACACCGGACTGGGGAACACCGGGACCGGGATTTGCGGGAATGGGGAACAGCGGGATCGCCACAGGGTGGGGAACAACGAAACTGGGGAACTTAGGGACTGAATTTCGATTTTTTCTTGAGGGGAACACCGGGACTGGGGAATATAGAGACTGGGGAACAAAGAACCTGGGGAACAGCGGGACTGGGGAATATAGAGACTGGGGAACAAAGAACCTGGGCAACAGCGGGACTGGGGAATATAGAGACTGGGGAACAAAGAACCTGGGCAACAGCGGGACTGGGGAATATAGAGACTGGGGAACAAAGAACCTGGGGAACAGCGGGACTGGGGAATATAGAGACTGGGGAACAAAGAACCTGGGGAACACCGGGACTGGGGAATATAGAGACTGGGGAACAAAGAACCTGGGAACACCGGGACTGGGAATATAGAGACTGGGGAACAAAGAACCTGGGGAACACCGGGACTGGGGAATATAGAGACTGGGGAACAAAGAACCTGGGGAACACCGGGACTGGGAATATAGAGACTGGGGAACAAAGAACCTGGGAACACCGGGACTGGGGAATATAGAGACTGGGAACAAAGAACCTGGGGAACACCGGGACTGGGGAATATAGAGACTGGGAACAAAGAACCTGGGGAACACCGGGACTGGGGAATATAGAGACTGGGGAACAAAGAACCTGGGGAACAGCGGGACTGGGGAATATAGAGACTGGGGAACAAAGAACCTGGGGAACAGCGGGACTGGGGAATATAGAGACTGGGGAACAAAGACCTGGGGAACAGCGGGACTGGGGAATATAGAGACTGGGGAACAAAGAACCTGGGAACAGCGGGACTGGGAATATAGAGACTGGGAACAAAGAACCTGGGAACAGCGGGACTGGGGAATATAGAGACTGGGGAACAAAGAACCTGGGGAACACCGGACTGGGAATATAGAGACTGGGGAACAAAGAACCTGGGGAACAGCGGGACTGGGATATAGAGACTGGGGAACAAAGAACCTGGGGAACACCGGGACTGGGGAATATAGAGACTGGGGAACAAAGAACCTGGGGAACAGCGGACTGGGAATATAGAGACTGGGGAACAAAGAACCTGGGGAACACCGGGACTGGGGAAAATATAGAGACTGGGGAACAAAGAACCTGGGGAACAGCGGGACTGGGGAATATAGAGACTGGGGAACAAAGAACCTGGGGAACAGCGGACTGGGGAATATAGAGACTGGGGAACAAAGAACCTGGGAACAGCGGGACTGGGGAATATAGAGACTGGGGAACAAAGAACCTGGGGAACAGCGGGACTGGGGAATATAGAGACTGGGGAACAAAGAACCTGGGAACAGCGGGACTGGGGAATATAGAGACTGGGGAACAAAGAACCTGGGGAACAGCGGGACTGGGGAATAAGAGACGGGGAACAAAGAACCTGGGGAACAGCGGGACTGGGGAATATAGAGACTGGGGAACAAAGAACCTGGGGAACAGCGGGACTGGGAATATAGAGACTGGGGAACAAAGAACCTGGGGAACACCGGGACTGGGGAATATAGAGACTGGGGAACAAAGAACCTGGGGAACAGCGGGACTGGGGAATATAGAGACTGGGGAACAAAGAACCTGGGAACACCGGGACTGGGGAATATAGAGACGGGGGAAAACAAAGAACCTGGGGAACAGCGGGACTGGGGAATATAGAGACTGGGAACAAAGAACCTGGGGAACACCGGGACTGGGAATATAGAGACTGGGGAACAAAGAACCTGGGGAACAGCGGACTGGGGAATATAGAGACTGGGAAACAAAGAACCTGGGAACACCGGGACTGGGGAATATAGAGACTGGGGAACAAAGAACCTGGGGAACAGCGGGACTGGGGAATATAGAGACTGGGGAACAAAGAACCTGGGGAACAGCGGGACTGGGAATATAGAGACTGGGGAACAAAGAACCTGGGGAACAGCGGGACTGGGGAATATAGAGACTGGGGAACAAAGAACCTGGGGAACACCGGGACTGGGGAATATAGAGACTGGGGAACAAAGAACCTGGGGAACAGCGGGACTGGGGAATATAGAGACTGGGGAACAAAGAACCTGGGGAACAGCGGACTGGGAATATAGAGACTGGGGAACAAAGAACCTGGGAACAGCGGGACTGGGGAATATAGAGACTGGGGAACAAAGAACCTGGGAACAGCGGACTGGGGAATATAGAGACTGGGGAACAAAGAACCTGGGAACGGGCGGACTGGGGAATATAGAGACTGGGGAACAAAGAACCTGGGGAACAGCGGGACTGGGGAAATAGAGACTGGGGAACAAAGAACCTGGGGAACACCGGGACTGGGGAATATAGAGACTGGGGAACAAAGAACCTGGGGAACAGCGGGACTGGGGAATATAGAGACTGGGGAACAAAGAACCTGGGGAACACCGGGACTGGGGAATATAGAGACTGGGGAACAAAGAACCTGGGGAACAGCGGGACTGGGGAATATAGAGACTGGGGAACAAAGAACCTGGGGAACACCGGGACTGGGGAATATAGAGACTGGGGAACAAAGAACCTGGGAACAGCGGACTGGGGAATATAGAGACTGGGGAACAAAGAACCTGGGGAACAGCGGGACTGGGGAATATAGAGACTGGGAACAAAGAACCTGGGGAACAGCGGGACTGGGGAATATAGAGACTGGGGAACAAAGAACCTGGGAACAGGGGGACTGGGGAATATAGAGACTGGGAACAAAGAACCTGGGGAACAGCGGGACTGGGGAATATAGAGACTGGGGAACAAAGAACCTGGGGAACAGCGGGACTGGGGAATATAGAGACTGGGGAACAAAGAACCTGGGGAACAGCGGGACTGGGGAATATAGAGACTGGGGAACAAAGAACCTGGGGAACAGCGGGACTGGGGAATATAGAGACTGGGGAACAAAGAACCTGGGAACAGCGGGACTGGGGAATATAGAGACTGGGAACAAAGAACCTGGGGAACAGCGGGACTGGGGAATATAGAGACTGGGGAACAAAGAACCTGGGGAACACCGGCAGGACCCCTTTCTTCCGTTACTAACGGCTACAATGGCCCAAAACGGGTTTTCTTCTTTAAGGAATATCTCAGAAAGTACTTGGCCGATCTTTCTGAAAATTTGTAGGTGTGTTCATTATGGGTCACAGATGATGGCTGATGTTTTATTTTACAGTTATTAGCCTCTACTAACGTCTATAACGGCCCATAACGGTTTTTCTTCTTTATGGAATATATCGCGCGTATTCAAGATAAACTGGGAGTACATTTATATGCTTTGCATCTTTTTTTTCTTATCACTAAACAATGTTCCACTCTTCGAATACAATATTTCTATGCTTTGAAAAAAAAAAAAAGAAATAGAACTATCGTTAAGCTGGTTGCCCGTATGGCACATGAACAGATGACACTCACTTCAACATAACCAAAACAAACAAAAAAAGCATTTAATTCCTCACCAACCCACTACGTGTCTGTATCTCTCGGGCAGGGTTGACGCCGGGCTATGTTATGAAAATAAGCGTAGAGCACACAGCCCTGCCACGCTGTCTCAAATCAATGGGAATTCCGTACCTCATCTTCATCAGCCTCATCCTCATGGATCAGCGTTTAATTAAACAAAATGTCTCCAATTCTGTGGCCCTTTACTCTGTGCTGTCACTGTGGTAACACCGGTTTCGATTTCTTTGCTAAGGCAGTCTTTGGTGACGTCTTGTCAGGGTGGCCCTCTGGAAGGGGAGCTCGCTCACTCGGGCTGCCTAGCTAAGCAGTTATCGTCTGTGTGAGTCTTCGGACTAAGCCTTACCACCAACTGAAGGTCTATCATGCAATGGTACTAACCATTTCTCCTCTGTACCATGAGACCTGGACTGTCTACAGCAGACACGCCAAACAGCTCAACCATTTTCACCTCACTGTAACTCCTACACATCAAGTGGCAGGACAAAGTCCCAAACACTGAGGTCCAGCATCCCAGCATCTACACTCTCCTTCAGAAATCCCAAGCCAGATGGGCTGGCCACATCGTCAGAATGCCAGATAGTCGACTGCCGAAACAGCTGCTGTACGGAGAACTGAGTCAGGGCAAGCGCAAAGTTGGGGGCAGAAGAAACGTTTCAAGGACTGCCTCAAAGTGTCCCTCAAAGGCCTGGACATCAACCTCAACACCTGGGAGTCGCTTGCTCTGGACCGCCCAGCCTGGCGAAGCAGCATCACGAAGGGTGCATGTACATCAGAGAAGAGACGCACAGCAGAAGCTGAGAGAAAGCGAGCCGTGCACAGGGGCAGAGCTACTTCCACCTCCACTGTAGCACCCACCCACATGTGTCCCACATGTGGGCGTCCCTTCCGGGCCCAGATCGGCCTCACCAGCCACCTGCGGACCCACACTCAGCAATCTTCCATCTGAGATTGAAGTCATGGTCATCTTCGAAATCGAAGGACGAACAAGAAGTCTTCGGAGATGTCCTGCGTATGTTAGCTCAAACAGGCCCCCCTGAACACCACCGCGAGGTGACTCGGCAGCAGTGCGGCGTCTCTTATGGCGAGTTGCCTCATGACGACTTGGCCTTGACTGCTCTCAGTGGATTGCCGGTGCCGGGGTTGCTGAGGGACACGCTTGGGTGTGGCTGTGGACTGGGTGCTGGATTGAGCGGCGTGGGTGTAACGTCACTGAGCTGGCGCAGAAGATGAGACAGAAAAATAAGAAGGAAAAAAAAATCAGATTCAGTTGCTACGGCCATGTAAACGAAGATGGCGTCTACTTTGACTTGTTGTTCGACAACAACGTGAGAGAACATCCTCCTCCTTCCAGACTGGCAGAGCGTTGTCTGATGCCTGTTACTCTTTGAGTGACCTGCTTGTCTTCGAAACTTCTAACAGCAGTCGTTGGGTAACGCTGATCATACATACACCTGCACGCGCGCGCGCGCACACACACGCAGACAAACACACACACATACACGCACACACACATACACACAAACACGCGTGCGCGCGCGCGTACGCGTGTGTCCACACACACACACACACACACACACACACACACACACACACACACACACACGCGTGCACGCGCGCGCGCACACACACGTGCGCGCGCGCACACATACATACACACACATGCACACGCACGCGCGCGCACGCGCGCATACACACATGCATACACACGCACTCATACACAACAAAACACACACACACACACACACACACACACACACACACACACACACACACACACACACACGCACATGCACGCACAACACACACATATGGGGTATGGAAGATCACAAATAAACTGGTGCAGCCAAAACATTAACATTTCTTTATGTGTGTCAAATAAACAAGAGAAAGAAACAGTTATTTGTCGTAATAAAGAGTGGAAAAAATATCGGAAGTGAAACTATTCATAATATCCGAGGACATAATATGTGTCCGTGTGTGCTTGTAATTGCATCAGCGTGTGTGTGTGTGTGTGTGTGTGTGTGTGTGTGTGTGTGTGTGTGTGTGTGTGTGTGTGTGTGTGTGTCAACCTGGGGTGATGTTGATGGAGGAAGGACTAGCGCACAGCCCAAACACACTCACAGCTTGCTTACGATCTCATTCATATATCATGCATTCGTCACATCAAACCACTTGTAAAGTCTATAACTTTACTACACATGGTCATAGAACGAAACATCAATGCATATGGAATCAAACAAAATAAAACATTCTCTCTTTCCTGAACTTCACAAAATCATTTATCTAAATCAGCATTAACTAACCCGGGTATAAATAGATTTCTACTTTACCTGGCCAGGTGATCTTAACTATTCACGAATCACTGTCTTTTCTTTTCTTTTTTTTTTTCTTTCTTTTCACTGTCACTTTCACAAGCACGACACAACTGCTGGCACTGGTCTTGGTCTGCTGGCGCCTGGTCAGGTGAGACTGTTGGCACTGGCGTTGGTCTGTCGATGAAAGTGGCGCTGGCCAAGTATGAGGTCGAACCCCAGTGAAGATAGAACAGTGACTATCAACATCGATCTGTTCTCCTTTCTTTCTTCCTGCATTAACGCATTGCACTCTCTCTCTCTCTCTCTCTTCTAGTCTGCTCTTATCAAATGGACATGGTTGCTTTTCTTTTTTTTTTTTTTTCTTTTCTTTCTTTTCCTCTTCATTAGTTAGCAACTCTCTCTTTCCACATCTCTCTTTAGTCCTCCTCTGCAGACTATCTCATGCTAATCTCTCAACTTGGTTCTCTTCTCTCCTCCCCTCATCTCTCTCTCTGCCCCTCTCTCCTGCAGAGCTTCCACTCCGAACCTCTCTCTCTCTCTCTCTGTTCGTTCTCCCCCTCGTTCTCCCGTTCTCTCACTCTCACATCCTTCTTATTCCGTTCCGATCTGTCCAAAAAGGGCGAGTACCATTGGTCAGTATTTTTACCCCTGATACCCGAAGTTATCTCCCTCTAATTCTATTGGATATTCAAATCATGACAGTCACGCCTACACGCCTTACTCTCTGTGGTGGTCAATTGGTCATTTAATTGATTAGCTAGATTTCACCCCCACCACACACTACCTTCTCCCTCTCCCTTTCCTGCTTTAAACCTGCGACGTCCGACTAACAATGGCGCTGGTTCCACAAATTGGCTAGATGAGCCTGAGCCAGGCGCTACGACTCGTCTCGCTAGACATCGAGGCGTCGGTCAAAGCTGCTTAGTCCGTCTAGCCGGACAGACCGTCTCTGTGGAGCCTCTCCCCTATGCTTAATTGGCTGGATCCGAACCATGGGCCCGTCTATGTGGCGCCCAGAATATTTGAGTTAGAGCTTATGTCCAAACAACCTGGACCACGACTTGGTTGTTCTATTTTTGACCGTGACAATTTCCCCCTTGCAAAAGACTATGCACCGCATCGTCTCAAAACCACGGTACAAAAAAAACAACAACCGAATTTGCTGACACACAGCTACACGTGCAAAGTTTAAAAAAAATACTTTACAACCAACGGTTTATAAATTATAAAATATATCATTAGTGAATACCACTCCAATGAGTTATCATTGACGTGCGCTCTTGCGTTATTTCAATTCATTTTTATAACGACCTCTGTGCGCACTTATGCGATTCCCCTACCTGCGGATTTGCCATCTCTCCTTTTCACAATTCTTATGAAAAGCACAATATAATATGATCACGATCCATGACACTTCACTGAGGAATCTCCATCCTCACTTATTGCAAATAATGCATCACTACACAAGCGACTGTATGCTCCAAGCATAACTACATTCACATGAAAAAGTCTCACAAAGAAAATATGAACAAGTCTCACACACACAAAAAAAATGAACATAGCCAACTGGGAATGAACCCATATCCACTCAACATAACTGTAATCAACACATATTATCAACAAAGCACCCCGGATATGACTGACTTCCTCTGAGTTGCAGCTTGCTAGACTACACGGCTTAAATAGTCAGCTCCGACATTCTTGCCGACCCGGAATGTACTGCACTCGATACCTGTAGGGCTGCAGTGCCATTGCCCAACGCAGAACTCTGCTGTTTTTCAACTGCGCCTCCTGCAGGAATTTGAGTGGTTGTTGATCTGTCTCTATCACGAACTCTTTCCCATACAAGTATTTGTGGAACTTCTGCACGGCCCACACGACAGCTAAAAACACTCCTTCTCTACAGTTGCGTACCCTTCTTCACACTTTGTCAGCTTCCTGCTGGCATACTTCACAGGGAACTCGACCCCTTCATGCTCCTGCAACAATACTGCACCTATCCCACCGCCTGATGCATCGTCCGCAACAAAAATGGTTTGGACATATCTGGTAGCTTCAAGATGGGACGGGAACCTAGCCTTTCCAACACCGTCTGCAGTGCTTGCTCTGCAGCGCTGACCACTCGACCACTGCCGGTTTCCCTGCCTTGACCAATCACTGAGAGGACTCGTGATTGCTGCGAAATTTGGAACAAACTCCCTATAGAACCCAATAAAACCTAGCAGACTCCTGACTTCTGTTTTGGTCTTTGGTCTCTCTGAATTCATCATCTCTTCCACCTTTCCCCTTTCTGGCTGCTTTGTGTCGCCTCCGACAACAAAACCTAGGAACTCCTACTGTCTAGCCCTCATACAGTGACACATCCTGTATGACTCTTCTGGAAACTTAGGCAACAAAATCTCCCCTTCTTCTGCTGGGTCTCCTTCGCCTCATCATGATTGCTGCTGCGCCTATGTGCTGAGTCTCACGCTGAGTATATTTGCGGAGAAAATTTGCATGGAAAAGTTTTAGTTTCCCATTCACATCAATTCGTAATCCCGACCGACCTTTTCAGTGATGGTGAATGGTCCTTTCCAATGCATCAGCAGCTTGTTGTGACCCGTGGGAAGCAGTACCAGGACTTGATCTCCCACCTTGAGGATTGCTTCCTTACCTTCCTGTCATATTGCTTCTTCTGAACGACCCTAGCCTTCTGCAAACTTTCCTTTGCAACCTTACACGTCTCATACCTGTGCCCACCTTGGAACAGGGCGAGATTGGGCCAATCAGATCGACGGCCACTCTCCTGAATGGTGTGTCAATTAAAGGGGGATGTTTAAGAGGCGCCTTCCTCTTCACCCCTCTTTGTGGCTGACCTTTGACACACATCACATGACATGCAGAACCGCTTTATGTCTGCCATTGCCCCTGGCCAATGAAAGTCATCAAGATTCGGTCAGCTGTTTTGCTGGTGCCGAGATGACCCCCATGAGCGACTCGTGACCCACCGACATGACAGTGTCACGATAACCTGCTGGTACCTCTAACTGAGTGGTCACCTTACCTGTCTTCCCCTTGGTGAACACTCGGTACAACAGCCCGCCTTTCACAAGAAACTCTGTCTCACCCCCTCTAACCTCCTGTTTCTCTCCACCTCTTGCCAACTCCCAAGACTTCACGAGCGAAGGGTCTTGTTCCTGCGCTGCCCTAAACTCATCAGGCGACACATCTATGCCTGACTTCCTTGCCGGAAACGACTAACGGTTTATCAGCCTTTTCCTCCTTCTTGCTCCGTGTTTGAACTGCTGCCCCTGTAGCAGTCAACAACTCAGGATCCCCTGGACCCCTTGCACCTGGAATATTTCCAATGATCAAATCGTGAAGGGGTTTCCATCACCAACGCAGAAAACTCGCCTGAGAAGTAAGGGTACGTACTTCTATCTTAGCAACTGGAAACTCCCTCACAGTGCCATCGATTAGAGTACAGGTCTGGATTTGCCCTGTCAAATCCCCTTTCTCGACCAGCGTTTTTTCGTACTACCCCGCATGAACAACCAGTGTCTCGTAACACTTTCACCCTCTGCTGGCCAATCCACCCTTCTTCCACTGGTAACGAACCACTCAGCCTAGTGCCCTCCATCCCTGACACTGACTGCTGTCCAGTGCTAGCCATAGGCTGCACTCCACCCTCTTCAGACTGAATCCCTTTTGGTTCCACTGCAGGTCGTTTCCCTTGGCGACCCTTATCCACCTCTTGCAAGGCTGCTGCCTTCTGGAACCTCATGCGACAATCCCTCGCCACATGTCCTTCTTGTGACAAATGAAACACCTAATGTCCCTTTGCCCTTCCTTCTGCCCCACCACTGGGTTTGCAGACTTTGCAGAAAACTCCCCCAGTCTCCTTGCACTCTTCTCACCTGTGCCTAGCACCTGTTTTCCTGCACCTTAGTGCCCAAACGTGCCTCTCTATACACCTCTGCGAACTTCAACAACTCTCCTGCTGTCTCTGGCTGTCTCTCTTTCAAATGTATGGTTAACTCAGGGCCGCAACCTGACAAAATCTGTTCCTTCATAACTAGCTCTTTCAATTCAGCGAACTCCTTCTTCGTACCGCTCAACTCTAACCATTTATCAAAATAGTGATCTAAACGTTTCACCAAACTGAGTGTACGTCTCACCTGCTTGTAATTTAGCTGAACGAAATTTCTTCCTGAACCCTTCCTCTGTGAGGTCAAAAACCTTTCATCAACGATTCCTTCACAGCGCCGAAATCAGACTGTTGTTCTGCTGGTAACGCAGTGAAAATTTGTAATGCCTTACCCGTCAGTAACGCTGACAAAATGACTGCCCACTCTTCTGAAGGCCAACCCTGACTGGTCGCAAACGTTTCGAAACGACTGATGTATGCATCAATCGAATCGGTTCCTTCAGAGAATTTGGCAACTTGGGTCGGGGCATAGCTGCGCACAGGTCACTGGAAACTGAAACTCCCATCCTCGGTGGTCTCCCTTTGTATTCTCACTTTCTCTAGCTCTAATTGAACCTTTAATCTTTCTGTTTCCTGCGCTTCCCTTATTTTCTGTTTCCTGCTTCATTCTTTCTGTTTCCTGCGCTTCCCTTATTCTTTCTGTTTCCTGCTTCATTCTTTCTGTTTCCTGCGCTTCCCTTATTCTTTCTGTTTCCTGCTTCATTCTTTCTGTTTTCCTGCGCTTCCCTTATTCTCTCAGTTTCCTGCGTTTGCGCTAGCTTTAGTCCTTTCCTGCTCTGCTAATGCTATTTCTACTGCGACGCGTCGTCTCTCCGCGCGTTCGTCTCTTTCCATCTTTTGTTGGTTTTCAACGAATGCACGCAACTCTCATCTCTGAGTAACCTAAATCACGAGCGACGCTCACAAGTTGTTCAATAGGGGTGTTTCTTTCTTCCGCCATTATATCTCTTTTTTTTTTTTTTTGAACAAGATTTTACTACTGCGACAGCCAAACTGGTGGTTACCGACACGAGTGACGTAATAGCACAATCCTATGAATGATAAATATTAGCTTGGGACAACGTAGTTAGTTTTTTATAAGACGCCCAGCGCCTGACCCAACTATGAGAGCGAATTATAGGCAATCTGTGCGAAATAAGTACTCTGGGGCTGAAATGCCAAGCCTATCACCTATTGGAAGCAATGCCAAGCCTAGTATTTAACTATCTTGGGAACATACAGTAAGACAACCCCTTGTCTTAGGATTACAATACTTGAATCCCACCCAGCTTCCTCTCTGAGAAGTTGAACAATTATAATAAATGGGCCAGAATATCCTGGCAGGCTCGCCAATAAATTGTCAACCTCGGTGATGTTGATGGAGGAAGGACTAGCGCACAGCCCAAACACACTCACAGCTTGCTTACGATCTCATTCATATATCATGCATTCGTCACATCAAACCACTTGTAAAGTCTATAACTTTACTACACATGGTCATAGAACGAAACATCAATGCATATGGAATCAAACAAAATAAAACATTCTCTCTTTCCTGAACTTCACAAAATCATTTATCTAAATCAGCATCAACTAACCCGGTATAAATAGATTTCTACTTTACCTGGCCAGGTGATCTTAACTATTCACGAATCACTGTCTTTTCTTTTCTTTTTTTTTTCTTTCTTTTCACTGTCACTTTCACAAGCACGACACAACTGCTGGCACTGGTCTTGGTCTGCTGGCGCCTGGTCAGGTGAGACTGTTGGCACTGGCGTTGGTCTGTCGATGAAAGTGGCGCTGGCCAAGTATGAGGTCGAACCCCAGTGAAGATAGAACAGTGACTATCAACATCGATCTGTTCTCCTTTCTTTCTTCCTGCATTAACGCATTGCACTCTCTCTCTCTCTCTCTTCTAGTCTGCTCTTATCAAATGGACATGGTTGCTTTTCTTTTTTTTTTTTTTTCTTTTCTTCTTTTCCTCTTCATTAGTTAGCAACTCTCTCTTTCCAACTCTCTCTTTAGTCCTCCTCTGCAGACTATCTCATGCTAATCTCTCAACTTGGTTCTCTTCTCTCCTCCCCTCATCTCTCTCTCTGCCCCTCTCTCCTGCAGAGCTTCCACTCCGAACCTCTCTCTCTCTCTCTCTGTTCGTTCTCCCCCTCGTTCTCCTGTTCTCTCACTCTCACATCCTTCTTATTCCGTTCCGATCTGTCCAAAAAGGGCGAGTACCATTGGTCAGTATTTTTAACCCCTGATACCCGAAGTTATCTCCCTCTAATTCCATTGGATATTCAAATCATGACAGTCACGCCTACACGCCTTACTCTCTGTGGTGGTCAATTGGTCATTTAATTGATTAGCTAGATTTCACCCCCACCACACACTACCTTCTCCCTCTCCCTTTCCTGCTTTAAACCTGCGACGTCCGACTAACAATGGCGCTGGTTCCACAAATTGGCTAGATGAGCCTGAGCCAGGCGCTACGACTGGTCTCGCTAGACATCGAGGCGTCGGTCAAAGCTGCTTAGTCCGTCTAGCCGGACAGACCGTCTCTGTGGAGCCTCTCCCCTATGCTTAATTGGCTGGATCCGAACCATGGGCCCGTCTATGTGGCGCCCAGAATATTTGAGTTAGAGCTTATGTCCAAACAACCTGGACCACGACTTGGTTGTTCTATTTTTGACCGTGACAGTGTGTGTATGTGTGTGTGTGTGCATGTGTGTGTAGCATGACTTCTGTGCCGCTCCTCCAGCTTCAACATACACACAGCCAGATCCAGGCTTACAGACTCATCCAGCACCGATGTTCCACAAGTGGGAGAAAGCAGGCTGTCAGATGTGAACCCGCCGGAGAAGACACTGCCCCGCTATGACTGCTGCAGAGTTCGTTCCTTCGGTTGTGGATTTCGGTGTGCCTGTCTTCATCCAATGTGATGTAGGACACTTCGCACTGAATCCTCTGCTGGCAGTTATTGCTAAGCTGGTGATGACGGCTTTTCTTTGTCTTCATTTTCTTTTTTTCTTTTTTTTCTTTTTTTTTTTAAAGGAGGGGAAACATAATTTTTTTTTTCTTTAATGTAAAACCATGGAAAGAAGAACACGAAAGGGAGGAAAGAAAAGGCGATCGATCTCGAGGAAGGAGGGTACAAAGAGAGAAAAAGACAAAGAACGGAAGGATGAAGCAAAAAAAAAAAAAAAAAAAAGAACACAAACAAACACAATAAAAGAGCATCAACAAACAAACAAGCAAAAAAAAAAAAAATCAATAATATAGTGTTACAGTCAACCGTTGTGCCTGTACCCATCGTCAACACAGCGCAGGCCTCCAAGCGTGACCTACTCATTTTTGAGTGAACCAGTATTTTAGGAAGAAGAAGAAGAAGAAGGGTGGTCCAGGACTGCTCAAAAGGCGGGTGAAGACGGCTGCTTCTCTGGGTCCTCCCCAGCACCTTCGGGTGTTTCTTTTTCTTCAGTCAACCCGTTGAGCGCGCGTTCTTTCGTATAAACAACAACATCAACAAACGACCACACTGACCCCCGTAGGAAGACACGGATTGGGAAATCGCAGTATCATTCTCTGACTCACCCCCCCACTCGCGGCCTCCACCACCACCTCCCCCCACCCCTTGCCCCAACCCCCCACCCCTCCCTCTTTCTCCGCCCCTGTCCGCCCCGCTTCTGCCCCACCGTCCTGATTTTAGGGTGACTGATGGCTTTTTGATCTCCGAGTGCCAGTGATCGATCGTTGTCCAATCATCACGCGGGTCTCTAAGAGCCGCGTGAGCTGGGTGTTACTGTATGGGGGCGATTAAGGGGTAGTGGCTTACGCGTCGGTTAGGGTAGGGTACGTGCGATGGTGGGTTAGTGTGTGTTGTGTTGTGTTGTGTTGTGTGTGTCCAGAGGGGAGGGGATGATTGAAGACAGGGAGAAAGGAGGAGGGAAAGGGCAGGGGATGAGAGGGAGGGGGGGGGGAAGTGAGGGAGGGAGATGTGGGGGGGGGATAAGAGCCGTACGTGGGGTTTTTTTTCACACCTGTCTGATGATGTTTGAGTTTACATGCTATATCCATGGCCAGACGACCAGCAACAGTGAGAGGAGGAGGGGGGGGGGGGAAGTGGAGGGGGGAAGAAGAGGAGGAGGAGGAGGAGGAGGAGAGAGAGAGAGAGACAGACAGACAGACAGACAGACAGACAGGCAGGCAGGCAGACAGACAGACAGACAGACAGACAGAGAGAGACACAGAGAGAGAGGGGGGGGGGGGGGGAAGAGTCGAGAAAGGGAGGGAAGGGAGGAAAAAGAGAAGAGGGGATGGAAGGGGAAGGGGGGGGGAGGAGGTCGGAAGACTGGGAGAGGCGAGGAGGAGGAGTAATAAGGTGGAAGGGGGGGTGGGGGGGGGGGAGGGGTCGGGATTGGTGGTGTCACTGTTGAGGGGTTGTGTGAGGATTAAGTCGTTCAGGTGTGTGGTGTTAAGAGGTGAGTAAGTGTGGATCGTAGCGGGCGTGTGGTGAATATAAAGTTCGCGACTCTTTCACATTCTTTTATTTCATCGAGGCTCCCCCCCCCCCTTCACCCCCCCCCTCACCCCTCCCCCCTCCCACTTACACACACACACACAAAACAGAAAGGGTAATCATCAGAAAACTGACAGTTCTTGTTTCCACCTGCCGCAGTCTCCTGAGCCGTTTAAGCCTTATAAGA
>JAFLJL010014984.1:50000-75975 GCA_018398815.1 Conus ventricosus | reverse complement strand
CATGCTTGACTTCTCAAACCCCTAGCAAGTACCCTGATTCTCCATCGCTACTTCTCACACATAGCTTTCCATCCTACCTAATGATTAGCAAACAAACAGCACCAGATGACATCGAAATTCCCGCCGACTTGTGGTCATTAACAGTAATTATCTTAAGGAGGGCACTACAACCTCCACACGCATTCAACCAGCCTGACATAGAACCAACACAGTGACCACGGCAACACCATCCGAACGAATCCAAGACTCCTGCTCTTCACTGACTGTTTACAAAAGAACCTCAGCTGACTGAGCATTTAGCGCTCACTTGGAGCGCCGAGGTCGTAGTGGTTACATCCCTTCCCCCTTTCGCCACTGGGCAAGTCCGAACTCTCTCCTAGGTGTCATCTGTCATTTGACACTTCGGCCTCCTTCACACAGTTCGGCCGTGTGCGATGGGTAAAGTACCCTGGTTAATTGGTCTATTACCTATTTGAATACTACGTACAACGTCCTTTGCCTCCAAGCGTCTAATGCCTTTTGTGAGAGGTTTCACGCTCCTTGACAAGGAGGGAAGGGGTAAAAGATGCGCTGTCCTCCTCCCCACCAATCTTTTCTTGGGGGTGGGGGGGGTGGAAGGATGGGTTGGGGGGGGGGGTTAGCCGTCCACCCCAACCCGGTTCTGACACCACAGCGTGGGGCGCTGCAGTGAGTGACAAACCCTGCAACATTTGTCTCCTCTATCGATTGTGAGCAAGCGCTTGGGTTGCGGCGGCAAAAACTCTCATCATGGTCCTCCCAGGCTATGCTATCTTCTCCCCCCCACTGTACCGTTTCCCATAGGATGGTTCCGAGGAGATCACACGATCTTGCTACATGACTAAACTTCCTCAATACATTTTAAATGTTAGCAATAGTGCACCGCAAAAACAAACAAACAAAACAAACAAACAAACAAAACAAAAAACCGTAGTCAAACGAATCACAAGACAACAACACGACGCGTTTCGACCTCTTAGGTTTTCTTCAGGCAAGAGATATATAATCTTCATCACTTCAGCACACGATGGGCGCTATTACTAACATTTAACATGTGTTTAGATTTCCGCATGCAGTCGCCTCACTTTGCAGCCAAATTAAACTTCAAGTCTTTTTTTTTTTCTTCTTTTCTCACTATTGTCTGCAAGTTTTCGCACTGAGTCATGTGCACCTGATGTCACTACAGACGTCGTCGTTTTGGACAATGCTCTGTACAGGAGGTGTAGAGAATTCACAGATATATGAAATTCCTGACAAATTCGGTTTGGAATGCCTCGACTATATTTTTGTATCTGTATGTCTCGTGTACACATGTCAGTTATGTCTTTCCGCCTGTCTCCCTCTCTCTGTCTTTTCTATTTTATTTGTCTCTTTCCCTGCCCGCGTTTGCCATTGTTTTCCCGTCATTGCCCAGTTTTTCTCCTCTCCCAGCCCCACTTCTCCCCCCCCCCCCCCCCCCCCCCCCCCCGCTCGCTCACCCCTTCTCCCAACCCCACCTCTCTTCCAAATAAAAAGAAAAAAAGAAAAGATGAAGATAAAAAAGGCTGTTTTTAAACTTTGTGGCGCGTATTGGAAAGGCCTGAAATGGCCTAGAAATGTTATGGTTTGTATTGAACATTTTAAGTGTCTCTTCTCTCCTCCCTCTCCCTCTCTCTCTCTCTTTCTGTATGTGTATGTATTAACCTCACACCCGTGGGGGTGTGGTGTGGTGGTGGGTGCGGCGTGCGTGCGTGGGGTGCGTGCGTGCGTGCGTGCGTGGTGCATCCCTGCGTGCGTCTGCGGCGTGGTGTGTGGTAACGTTCGTGCTCACTGACTTTATGATTTCCTTTTTTTTAAAAACCTAAGTATATTGTTTCTTCATATCAAATTCATCTATCGTCCAAAGCGAACCCATGCCTTAAATTCCTTTTAAAAAATCTTTGAATTAGTGTTTTTTTTGCCATCGGAGGGTTGTCCGTTTTCCTTTCCTCCATCCTGAGCAAATGATTAAAATGAGGCTGGGGTGGGAATGTTTGGGGCCTGGGTTTAAAAACTTTCCGTGCTTTTCGGTTCGCAGAACCCGGGGTTTCTGTTTACTTTTTTCCCACCAGGGGCCTCCGAGTCGTTTACTGCGGGGGGTGGTCCTGGTCGGAACTCTGAAAGGTAGGAAACGTGTTTGTGTTTTTGGGTTTGGGTTTATGCTTTGTTGAAAACCGCGTGCGAGCACACACACACAACGCACCGCGGAACGTGCACGCACCCCAAAAGCAGGCCAGCACCGGCACGCGCGCACAACTATACACACTCACACCCCGCGCGCGCACCACACAAATCACTCACACACACACACACACACAACAACACACACACACACACCACCCCCAATCGTCTTCTTCCCCTTTATTCATCAAATAAACGACACGGGCCCGCCTATGTTTGAAATTAAATATCTTTTTATGGCTGGCGTCTAAAGGCCTTTAAGATTTTGGGATTCCCTTTGCAATTGGTTATTGGGGAAAGAATTGGCTGATAGGGCTGAAAAAAATGGTGCTAAAAAAAGAGGGTCACGTCCCAGCTGAAAATAAAAACCATCAGCGAGAATGATCGTTCCCTTTAATAAATGCACAGAAGGAGCCAAATAAATGGAATTTCATCCAAACAGTGGGAAAGCTTTTCCAATAGACCTTGCTAAGAAAAATGTTGATCATCCAGTTTATTATTCCAACAAAATATTCCCGTAAACGTTAAACAAAAGCTTTAAAAACAAAGTTTAGAAAAAATGCTAAGTTTTGTGGTAAAAAAATAATTTTGGCCAATTTTTATTTAATTGTCGCAATTTATTTTCTTTTTTACCAACATCTTTAAGGGTCTAAAAAATTTTTCTGAAAAAAACTTGCAAGATTACTTTGGACCCCCTTTTGCTAAACAAATTGCGCATTATTTAAACCCGATTGGGGGGGTTTTTCTTTAACTTTTTTTTTTTTGTTAGTTATAGTGCGTTATATAATGAGGGCCCTTTTTTAAACCTTCACTCGTAAGTTTAGTTGAAGGTTTCTTGTTTTTTTTTATATTTGTTAATCTATATCTTCTGTTAATTTTTACCCTTAATTGTTGTTTTAAAAAGACCTGGGGCGGGGGGGGGGGGGGGGGGGGGTTTTGTTGTTGTTTTTTTGTTGTTTTTGTTTTTTTGTTTTTTGTTTAGTAATATAAGATTATACACGATACACTCCCTAAAAGGCCAATACACGCTTATAAACATATAGGTATTCCCCCATCATTTATTTCCCTTTTCATTTTCTTATTCATTCACGTTAATATCACTCAAAGTGAAAAGCGTTAAACGAAAACGAACGAACACACACACACACACACACACACACCGGCGCGCGCGCGCGCGCGCGCAGGAGAGAGAGAGAAAAGAGAGAGAAGGGGAAAAAGACAGCAGACGCAGACAAAACAGAGGAAGAGAGAGAAGAGAGGAGAGAGAGAGAGAGGAGAGGGGGGAAAGACCAAAATAAATGTTTTAAAAGCAAAGGCCCTCGACCCCACCCGCAACGGGTCAAAGAAAAAGTGAAAGCACACGCGCCGGGCATATACTAATAATTATAAAGAAAATATTTGCGTAAAAAAATTTCTTCCTGAAAATTTCTCTGGCAGTTGTGGTTAAATGATACAGTTTTCCTCTCTTCGTTTTAGTGCTTTAACAAGATGCAAAGCATATAAATGTACTCCCAGTTATATCGAATACGCGTGAGATATTCCATAAGAGAAAAACCGTCTTGGGCCAGTGTAACCGTTAGTAACGGCTATTCTGGTAAACATCGGCCATCGTCTGTGACCTATATAAACATACTTACAAATTTTCAGAAGATCGGCCAAGTGCTTTCTGAGATTTTCCATAAAGAAGAAAACCATTATGGGCCGTTAGTAACGGCTATAACGGTAAACTTACATCGGGCATCATCGTGACCCATAATGAACATACCTACTAATTGTCAGAAATATCGGCCAGTACTTTCTGAAATTTTCATAAAGAAGAAAAACCGTTAAAGGCTGTACAGCGTTAGTACACGGCTATAACGGTAACCTAAACATCGGGCATCATCCGTAACCCGTATGAACATACTGGTAATTTTCACAAAGGTCGGCCAAGTACTTTGGAGATATTCCATGGAGAAGAAAAAGCGTTACAGGCCGTTAGAGCCGTTAGTAACAGTATAACGGTACACTAAAGCATCGGGCATCATCCGTAACCCAGAGTGAACATACCTGCTAATGTTCACAAAGATCAGCCAAGTACTTTCTGAGATATTTATAAAGAAAAAACACAACGTTACAGGCCGTTACAGCCGTTAGTAATGGCTATAACGGTAAAACTAAAACATCGGGCATCATCCGTGACCCATAATAAACATACCTACAAATTTTCAGAAAGATCGGCCAAGTGCTTTTTGAGATTTCTTAAAGAGAGAAAAACCGTTACAGGCCGTTACAGCCGTTAGTATCGGATATAACGGGATATAACTAATACATCGGGATCATCCGTGACCCATAATGAACATACCTGCTAATTTTCACAAAGATCGGTCACGTACTTTCTGAGATATTCCATGGAGAAGAAAAAGCGTTACAGACTGTTACAGCCGTTAGTAACGGCTGTAACGGTAGACTAAACTCATGCATCATTCTTGACCCATAATGAACATTCCTACAAATTTTCAGTAGATCGGCCAAGTGCTTTCCGAGATAGATATTCTTATAAAGAAGAAAAGAACGTTACAGGCCGTTACAGCCGTTAAAAACATCAGGCATTATTTGTGACCCATAATGAACATATCTACAAATTTTCAGAGAGATCGGCCAAGTACGTTTTGAGATATTCTATAATGAAGAAAAACCGTTACAGGCTGTTACAGCCGTTAGTAACGGCTATAAACGGGGTAAACTAAAAACATTGAGCATCATCCGAGACCCATAATGAACATACCTGGTAATTATCACAAAGATCGGCCAAGTAATTTCTGAGATTTCCATAAAGAAGAAAAAGCGTTACAGGCCGTACAGCCGTTGTAACGGCCGTTAGTAACGGCTGTAACGGTAAAATAAAACATCGGGCATCATCGTGACCCTTAATGAACACACCTACAAATTTCAGAACGATCCGCCAAGTACTTTTTGGTATATTGTATTGTTACGGATGGTGTGCGGTGCGTGTTTTGTTGTCTGACTCTTGCTCTCAAAAGTTTGGATGCGTGTAATAATTATTCCCTACACACCCCCACACCATACGAACATGGATAGCCATGCAACACACGAGTTAGATTTTCTTTTCTTTATAATATGCTGCCTGAACCTCTAAAACATACATTCATGTGAATTGGTACAAAATTGAATACAGAACTACACAGCAAATAGATCAAGATATCAATACATAGGAAACTAGGATCAACAGATATTCAAATTTACATATCTTGATATCACTCACAATCTGCGCCGTCGCCATCCACAGTGTCTCACATATATATCCAGTCAACAGACTCGGTTTCCACAGAACCCAAGCCACGTCCTACACCACTAAAAGAAAACAACGAAGGATAACCAAGTTCCCCTACATTATAAGCACAGCACGTTCACAAACACAAAAGCGATGATGAAGAAGAGAAACAGGGTCACCAACAACAACACAAAAAAACACGTCGAACTAATCAGAAGAAGAACCGCAAATTTTACAAGGCACAAAAATCCCATAGCAGAAGAACCTGCTAGATTCACAAAGCACAGTAATCCACAGAAGAAAATCCTGTAGATTCATAAAGCACAAGCGATCCACAGATGCGAACTGAAGATTCATACAGCACAGTAAACCATAGAAGAAAGAACCCGCAGATTCAATAAACACAGCCAACCACAGAAGAAGAACTCTGCAGATATCATAAAGCACAATAAACCATAGAAGACCTAGCAAATTCACAAGGCACAGCAATCAATATCTATCCCCGGAGAACACAATAAACTTCGATTACGATCGAACGTACCGATGATCTAAAACAAATATTAACTTCCTCCGTATAATTGATACTACAAGTGTTCACATCAATAAATACAACCCCCCGACAAACATCATGCGTGGTACAATTAGAGCACATAAAACAACTTCCAGGATTTTTAAAGTCACTCTCGGCGGCGATCACACGCCTTCACAACATTTTTATAACAAATAAATATTTCTGCTACATATTCCGCTGGTACCGTCCCAACAAAAGCATCCCACATACACAGTGAACACGATGCACTACTGAACATGAAAGTCAGCCCTCTACCAATAGTAACACTACGGAGAAAAACGATGATTAAAACAAAATAAATTAGACTGGATACCAAAGCCTCGCCGTTGAATTCATGCTCTCTTCCTTTGTCTAATATTATTATTTCCGTCATGTAGTTACCGATGTTATATTAAGTTGACGTCATAAAATTTACGTTGACGTCCACAATATCCCCCTCCTCAAACAAAAAAACAATTACCGAATGTTTTATTTTTGAAGAAGTAAACAAACATCAGAATACACATACCTACATATTACATTCACTCGACGAAAACGAAGCCGCTCACGGAACAGTTCGTGGATCCTTCCAGGGACTCTCACACAACAAAGAACACAAGTTGACGTCCAACGAACTCTGAGCCCATTTACCATGCTAGCTTGTTGCCTGACCCTCCACGGACAATCCTCCTCCATACCCCACAACGGAGTAGAGACGGCGGCTGGGCATGGGCCTGCACCTCACACCCGGAATGGCAATGACACATACGCATGTCTACTGAACCCTCTCAGTCGCCTCTCCATACCCCTCACGGGGTAGAGACAATGGGATAAACATTCCCGCATCAATACAACTCTACGCCTACTCACGATTCAGCAACTTTACACTACAAACATGACTGGGTGAAGAACATCAACAATCTACTGGAACAATACAAGCAAATAAACCAATAGAACTAGCATCAGTCCTGAGAATAAAAGATTACCCCAATGAAGGTAAAAAACAACTCACCAGGTGCAGAAGACCTAGACACCCCTGAATCTTCCTCAAAGCTTCAAGCACATTCTTAGAGGATAACGACACGTACAATCTTCTCCTGACGAACACAACTGGAGATGTATAAACGACTAATCGATGGCTCAATGAACCAAGATCCAATCTGAAACACCAATCTCTCTCTCAACAACCTCTTTTGCAAAAAAGGGGATTATCAAACAATTCTATCTGTCATGGACATCAGTTTTAAGAGGGATCTCAATAGTACATCACCTGAGAAAAGAACCTATGGTTTTAGGGGTTCAAAATGGACCTGAAATCATATCAAAGAGTAAACACAAAACTCCCTGGTACTTTATTGTCATACCAAGTACAATCAAACCTGAACAGAACGAAAACAATTATCAAATCTGGCATAGAAAAAGCCATCGGAAACAGTTAAAGTGGGAATGGGCTAAAGCGTCATGCACAGTCCTGGACGACACCAACTGTACGAACCACTTCACAACAGTACAAAACAGGACTCAGAAGGAACCACAGAAAGACAATACTCTTGGAGAACTGTTCAAAGAAAAACTGTCTTTCTCAAAATCCTAAAGGTCTATTTCTGACACCAGGCACTGAAAGAGCCTATGTGAACTGAACGACTGAGGTACCACATCATAAGTAGACACAGCAGACACATCAGAAGACGTTAACTGAAAGCGAGACTTCAATTGACACATCCTCTGTTTCGACAAGATAGAAAGGGAAAAATGTTACAGTCAGTATTATCTGACACAATGGCTTTTTATGTCCCCCCCAGTATGCTGTATCTCTCAAAGCCCTCGTAACGGCGGCTAAAGAAAAGGTTCACCGGAGATACATCAAGTAAACACGAACCTCACAGAAAGCTCCATGGTACATTACCCACAATGATAACGCGACAGGGCGTATCCAAGACCACAACAAGTCAAATCACCTACAAAATAAGGACAACTGACTGAAACAGTAGCCAGTGGAAACTCATCCACACGACCACCAAAAATAAAACAACTTCACTGTGGTTCCTAGCATCTGACTGTCAGAAACTAACGTTTGCGAACGCCACAAATAGTAGCACCAGTATCACGCAGGAACAAACTCAAAGGTGCCATTCAACAGAACCAGACTCCAAATGCAATTTGCCTGTGATCTCACCAGCACAAGACAAGCAAAGGAGATCAAGAACAGAGCAACAAGCAGCTGAACAGTTTGCAGTCAACTGATTTCTCACCAAAAGTAGTTACCAACCACAAAAGGACACGTGCCTGGGTGCTAGGGTTCAAATTCCTACATGGCTTCTACCCTACTTCCATGGACACCTAGCAGATATCATGGCCTTTCTTTTTACACAAAAAAAACACACAACAACACTTGCAAACTGATCTAGAAGCACTTTCTGAGGAACTCTTACTGCCAGAGGTATAAACGGGAGTAACGACTCACGATAAGCGGCTACCGCCAAAGGTATATTTCCACGACCAGCTGAGTAACCAAAGCTAGCTGAAGACCACAATAAGCAGCTACCACCAAATTTTACTTCCCGATCACCGAGAACCAGAGTAGTGGGCAACTGTTTGAAAAGTAAGTCCTGTTTCCTCTGTCCAGACTTGACCACAGTAACGGGAGTTCTATCAGACTGACCGGATATGCAATTCTGTCAAACTGACCATGAGTTTTGTACCCAACAGAAGCAAAAATGTTTACATCAGCTTTTCCTAGAAAGCACCTTAGTTGGATGACACGTCAGTATGACTCTGCAGACATGATCATTTCATCAACAAAATATTCACAATCACTCTCACACAAAAAAGTGGCCCAACTCCTATAGAGAACACACCTCTCCAAAAACTGCTCACTAGCAAAATAAAATCCACCAGATCTTCAAAAAGACTTATCAATTTTTGACAAAGAGACCCAACGGTCAAACAAACGCCTAAGTTCAACTGGCAAAGGTTTCGAAAGGTTCATCGGAGCTTAGGCTTAGCCCTCACTAAAACGCATACGAAAACCATCTGGAGTACATTGCAAATTTTATCAGCAAGCTCTCTTTCAAAAGCTCGTAAGACACAACATTATTTCCAGCGAGACAGTGTAAGAGTAAAAGCAGAACCCGTCAAGTTGTAAAGAGGAAAAAAAACCGACAGGTAAGGTTACCCACAAACACTGCAGACCATCCCAGAGGAAGACATGGGTTTTTACAAAACGAAACATTAACTGTCTATATCAACAGTTCTTTCCTTAAAAAGGGGGCAACATTAGGAACGTTGGGCGAGGGGCGTAAACCTGGGAAAACCCCGAACCCTGACCTCTCACTGTCCTGTCCCTGAGACCGCTCTCCTGCTAGAAGTTATTTGTAACTGTATTCTTTAGTTTCCTCTTGTATCGTATCTGCTCACTTTTAGGTTTCCATCCTCCTTGGAAGCTGCTCTCTTTTAGTTTCCTCTTGTATCTGTTCGCCTCTCTTTTAGTTATCTCTTCATTCCTGTACTCCTCAACTGAAATTCTTTCAATCAGCATTCTTACTCTCTTTTCCATGACCGGGCAATACACTTGGTCAACAAGGCCAACAGATCATCTCCCTCCAGACCACAACCTTACCTCGTTGTAAATATTTAGCGAACAAACTTTTGCCTCGTCCACAGGTAACACACAGGACATTCTACCATAGCCTTCTGTGCCATAAGCAAATATGAAATACTGCCTGTCAAACCCGACACACACACTAGTGATCAAATATAAACAATTGCTATCACAAGCAAAAAGGTTTGAGACCCCTGTCCACTAAAAATATATATTGAATTTCCAAAGGGATTTATTTATCAAACAAGCATTAATGGCAATCACACTTAAAAAGACTAAGTATTATCAAACCCAACCACACAAAGATAGAGATAAACAAAGGAACATGATTTTTGGATATGGGAGAAAGAAAAACACAATCGGTAATGCAATGCTAAAATTTATTCAGCAACAAGTATAAATCAATCAATGACATTAGAGTAATAACAATATAATCAATGTATTTCGTTTGTATGTTGTTTGTTGTTGTTGTTGTTTAATTAACACACAAAGCATTCAAATGAAACAACTAATAATTAATTTTAAACTGGATCAGGCAGCCACTCACAACACTCACTCATTCAAGAGAAAAGAACCCTAAGAATGTCTGAAGAGCAACACAAGTCCCTAAGTAACGAATAGAAACAGAAATAATCAAGAGATGACCTGAAGATAATAAAAAATTAAGAGCCCACAAAGGAAGGAAGAAACTAGGAACTAGCCCTCGTACCGTTCCATAACTATACAGAAGGATATCCCCGTTTAATGCTGGAATCGGTAAAGATAGTGACAAAACAGTCAAAAAACAAAACTAATACAACACAACTCAATTGTACAAAAGGAAATCTGTATGAATCGTGACCTATCACTTCCTCTAATTGGGCAATAATAGGTGTAGCAAAAACAATCAAACCACTATGCTATTTTTTTAATTCAAAAGGCAAAAGACATTAACTACGGGGGTCATGCCAGATGTTACGGATGTGTGCGGTGTCGTGGTTTGTGTGTCTGACTCTTGCACTCCATAAGTTTGGATGCGTGAATAATTTTCCCGTACACACACCCACACCATACGTACATGGATAGCCAGGCAACACACGATTTAGATATCTTTTCTTTATAATTATGCTGCCTGACCAGCATCAAAAACAAACATTCATGTGAATTGGTACAAAATAAATAGCGAAAATCACTACACAGCATATAGATCAAGATATCAATACATAGGAACATGAATCAACAATATCATATTACATATCTGATATCACTCACCGATCTCGCCGTCGCCATCCACATGTCCAGCACGATAAATATACAGTCAACAAACACGGGTTCCCACATTAACCCCCAAGCCACAGTCTCCAACACTAAAAGAAGACAAAGTAAGGATAACCAAGGTCCCCCCACATGATAAGCACGAGCCGTTCACCACACAAGCGAATGATGAAGAAGAAGAAAACAGGTCTCCATACACAAGCACAATAAAACAACACGTCGAACTATCAGAAAGAATGAAAACCCGCAAATTTACAAGGCACAATAATCCATCCAGAAGAATCCCGCAAGATTCACAAAAGCACAGAATCCACAAAGAAGAAGAACCAAAGAATTTCATAAAGCACAACAGCGATCCACAGATAAGAAACTGAAAGATTCATAAAGCACAGTAAACCAAAGAAGAAGAACCGCAGATTACATAAAACACAGCAAATCCTCAGAAGAAGAACTGCAGATTCATAAAGAGCCAAAAAACCATAGAAAACTCAGAATCACAAGGCACAGCAATGCACAATTTAATCCCCGGAGAACACAATAAACATCGATTCGACGTACGTTGACAAAAACAAAAATTAACTTCTCCGTGAATTGATACACCGTGTACACATCAATCAATTCAACCCCCCGACTACACATGCTGTGGTACAATTAGAGCCCATAAATAATCTTCCAGGAGTTTTTAAGTCACTCTCCTCGCGACACAGCCCTTCACACATTTATTATAACACATAATTTTACTGCTACATAATCCGCTGGTACCGGTCATCAAAAGCATCCCACATACACAGTGAACATCGTCAACAACTGAACTTGAAAGTCACCTCTTTCCCCATAGTAAACACGTAACGGAAGAAACGATGATTAATACAAAATAAATTAGACGGATACCAAAGCCCTCCGATAGTTCTTGCTCTCTTTTACCTTTGTCTAATATTATTATTTTCGTCATGTAGTTACCGATGTCATTTTAAGTATGACGTCATAATAATACGTTTAACGTCACATGTAAAAAGAATAAAAAAAGCGTTACAGGCGCAGTAAGCAGCCGTTAGTAAGGCTACAACGGGGGTAAACAAAAACATCGTCATATCGCGTGAACCCAAATGAACACCCTGCTAATTTTCACAAAGGTCGGCCACGTACTATCATGAGATAATCCAATAGATGGACAATGCGTATACAGGCCGTTGACAGCCGTTATTAACGTCAGAAACTGTAAACAAAACACAACGGGCATCAACCATGACCCCTAAAGAAAATACCTACAAATAATTCAGAAAGAATCGGCCCATTATAATTAGTCTGGAGCTAGTGGAAAAACAATTAAGACAGCACGGACACACACACACACACCCACACACACACACACACACACACACAACACACACACACACACACACACACACACACACCGCATTACTTCGTACCCAATCAACAGTACAACACCTAGCACTTTACGAAATGGGAAGATACAAAAATGCCATAGTACAGTGCGAGAGTACCATATCACCTACTCAATTATGCAGATACAACGAAGCAATAGACACTTGATGAACATTTCTAAGTGAGAGGCCAAAAAATTTATTATATCTCTTAAAATCTGTATCGGAGGGGGACTCACACTCAAAAGAGAATTTCGTCCCCAATAATGATTACAGAATCTGGACAGTTTTTTGGAGTTTTGTGTATATCTTTGATTGACAATCAACTCCCTAATACCAGCGAAATATTCACTAACACTAAGACAAAATTTAGAACCTGAATAACATGAAAAATATTACTCAGGCTGCCATGAAAGATCTGAAGTAAGTAAGTGTATAAAACTGTCACATATCAAGTAAATTTATAAATTCCCCAATTAATGTCTAAAAACATTCAAGACATGCGTTGTTTAAGTTCACGTCAAACAGTTTTTACATAATTCACGTCCACTATTAAACCAAACAAAAGTAAAAGCAATAAGAATCCAAAGCCAACGTTTTATTGAAGAAACCAATTTGTTTATACACATCTTCGATTTCTAGTACATTGAAGATAATTTTGATTTTTTCCATTTCCTATGGATGTCTTGGTATCTAGCGAGTGACAGCTTTGCAATTTAAACCATAGCGCGTTGATTTTATTGCACTATCAACATACAAAGGATACCTACCAAGCTCACTGTTTACCTTGTATTTGGGGGTATATCGGTCTACATTTAAAAGCGTTGCATGCAAACAAGTGAGGAGATTCATAACCATGTAGATGAAACTGTCCCCCAGACTTCCTGTGGCATATAAAATCATAGGTTTCACTTGGCGCATACAGAAAGTTTAAAAACAAGACAAACAATCCACTGTTTCCCAAAATTCACATTGTTTTCATAATTCTATAATTATGGGCTTTAAACCAGCCTGCATAATCTTTGAGAGCAATGTACGTATGATAGCATTGTGGGTTAAAGTAAATCCCAAATACATAAACAGGTAACAATCTGTATTACGTTCCCGGATAGAACCAAATTTTTTCCTGCTTTTGAAAAATGCCCCCCTATTTCTAAAAAACCTAACATTTTTACGTTCAACTTTAAGTCCTACCGAGTTGATGCTAAATCAAGGTTATTTAATTGATATTTGAGCCCTGAAGGATTGCGAACTCAACATAAAATCAGCGCAGATAAAACCAATAAAAATATTTCTTGAGAAGAGAGAGAGAGAAGAGAGAGAGAGAGAGAGAGAGAGAGAGACTGAACTGTACTTCACGTCACATTTTAACTGGAGTATGCAAACGAATTCTTAGTGAAAACTTCAGTCACATCTGCAATCTACTGATGATATTACTGCAAGTAACGAAGAGAAAACAACAAGAGATAAGCACACAAATAAAAGAACGGGTCATCTCTATAGAGACGTTCAAACCAGATGTGGCTAACACAGAATGCAATATAATGCACCAAGGCTCGCAAAGCTAATTCCAACGTCTTGCCCCTCGACACCCTTCCTTCCTTCCTCTATCCTGTTTTTTTTTTCTTTCTTTGACAAAACTTAATTTCGCTTTTAATTGTTTTTAAACATTTTTCAGACATTGTCAACTTTAACCTTGTCACTATCGTGTTCAAATCACATAAACGCATACTGATCTGATTGTACACGGAACAAAAATCAACAAACCAAAGTCGTGTCCAGGAGTTTGGGACATAAGGCTCTAACGTCAAATAATTCTGGTGACCAGGCAGGACGGCCCCATGTGTCCGGGTCCAGCCAATTAAGGCAAAAGTGGAGAGGCTCCACGGAGACGGTCTGTCTCAGCCAGCCGGACAAAGAAGCTGACCGACGCCTCGGATTTCAGGTCAAACGAGTCTCGACGCCCGGATCAGACTCATCCGGCCAATTTGAGCACAGCGAGATGGCTAATCCTATCTACCACTGAGACAGCATCGGCCGCCGTAGACATGTCCGGAGTGGCTGACTAACGATCGATAGGTCTAGGGCCAGACTGGTCTAGCCAATTTCCGAGCCATTGCCCACAATTAGGTCGAACGTCGCCGGAAAGGGAGAGGAGAAGGTTAGTATGTGGTGGGGGAGAAATCAAGCTAATCAAATAAATGACCAATTGACCCCCACAAGAGTAAGAGGCGTGTAGGCGTTACTGACATGAATTGAAATCCAATGGAATTGAGGGAGATAACTTCCGTGTACGAGGCGGTAATCAACCTGACCGAGTGGTTACGTCACCCTTGGACACGTAGGAGGGGGATAAAGTAAGCGTGAGTGAGGGAGAGAGAGGAACAACAGAGAGACAGAGAGAGATAGAGGTTCAGAGTGTAAAGCTCTGGCAGAGGAGATAGGGGGCAAGAGAGAGAGCTGATGACGGAGAGAGGAGAAGAACCAGATATAGCATTTAGCAACCATAGATCTCTGCAGAGGATGGACAAAAGAGAGATGTGGAAGAAGAGAGAGATGCTAACTAATAAGAAGCAAAGAAAGCAAAAGAAAAGGAAAATGAAAAGCAACCATGTCCATTTGATAGAGCAGACTGAGAAGAGAAGAGAGAGTGCAAATCCGTAAATGGCAGAAGAAAGAAAGGGAAACTGACGATTGATAGTCACGTACCATCTGAACCGGGGGTTCGACCACAAACCTGGCAGCATCACTTCGACAAGCAGAACAACAGACCAACGACAGTGCCAGCAGTCAAACCAGACCATGCCCGCAGACCAACACCAGTGCCAGCAAGTTGTGTGCCGTGCTGTGAAAGTGACAGTGAAAAGAAAAAAAGATGAAAAGAAAGACAGTGATTCGTGAATAGTAAAGATCACCTGGCCAGGTAAAGAATAAATCAATTTAAAACCCGTGTTATTAATGATGATTTAGATAAATGGATTTATGTGAAGTTCACGTAAAGAGAGAATGTTTTTATATTGTATTGACTCCAATAATGCATAGATGGGATTCTTTCTATGAACATGTGGAGTAAAGATATAGACTTTACTAGGTTTTATGTGACGAAGTGCAAGAAAATAAAGAACGCGATAGTAACAATCAGAGAGTGTGAGTTGGGCTGTGCGCTAGTCCTTACCTCCACTGACCTACCCAGAGGTTGACAATTAATAGGCGAGCCAGCCAGGATAACTGGCCCCAATTATTAGATAATTGTTCAACATCTCAGAGAGGAAGCGGGTGGGATTCAATGTTGTAATCCAAAGACAAGGTAGTGTCATAACTGTATGTTCCAGATAGTTAAATACTAGCTAGGCATTGCACCACCGAAAGTTAATACTAGGCTTAGGCATTTCAGCCCCAGAGACTAATTTCGCACATAAATGCCTATATATTTTCGCACTCATGATGGGTCAGTCGCAGGGCGTCTAATAAAAAACCTAATTACGTTGTCCCAAGCTAAAAATACATCATTCAAAGGATATTGTGCTATTACGTCACACTGAAGTGTCGAGGTAACCACCAGTTTGGCTTTCGAGTAATAAAAATCGTTGTTAAAAAAAAAGAGATATAATGGGCGGAAGAAAAGAACACCCCGTATTGAACAACATGTGAGTGTCGAACGTGATTTAGGCTACTCGGTGAGATAGTGCGAGGCATACGTTGAAAAGCCAACCAAAGATTGTGAAAGGGCTGAGCGAGACATAAAGACGCCATGTCGCACATAAAAGCAGAGCCAGGAAAAAGCTAAAGGGAAAATCAAGAACAGAAAGATTAAGGATTCCAAGGCTTAACCATGCAAAAGAAAACGCAGAAACCAGGAAAGAATAAGAATTCAGGCTAGCGAACTCAGGAAACAGAAAGAATAAAAGGCAGGAGACATAAAGATAAAGTGATTCAATTAGAGTTTAGAAAATGAGAGAAATACAGAGGGAGACCACCGAATGATGGTAGCTACAGTTTCCAGTTGATCTCAGTCGCGAGTATTATGCCCCCGACCAAAGTTGCCAAAGTTTCTCTGAAGAACAGGATTCGATTGATGCAAACAACATTCGTTTATCGAAACGTTTGTGACCAGTCAGGGTGGCCTTCAGAAGAGTGGGCATCATATTGATCAGCGCTATTAGACGGGTACGGCATTACAGATATTTCACTGCGTTTAACCATCAGACCAACAATCTGATTTTGGCGCTGTGAAGGAATCGTTGATGACAGGCTTCGACCTCACAGAGGCGGGGTTCAGGAAGAAATTTCATTCAGCTAAATACAAGCATGTGATACTACCCCTCAATTGGTGCAACACGTTTTTAAGATCACTATTTGAGAAAGTTGGCTAGAGTATTGAGCGGGTACGAAAAGAGATTTCACTGAATAGAAAGGACCAGGTTATGAAAAACATACTTAAGTCATTTTGTAGATCCAGAATTTTTAAACTATACAATTGACAGAGAGCAGCCAGAGACAGCAGGGGAGTTGTTGAAGTTCGCAGAGGTGTATAGGAGTCACGATTTGGGCACTAAGGTGCAAGAGAAAACAGGTGCCAGGCACAGGTGAAAGAGTGCAAGAGACAGGGGAGTTATTCCGCACAGTCTGCAAACCCAGTGTGGGCATAAAGGAAGGGCAAAGGAACAATAGGTGTTAACATTTGTCCACAAGAAGGGACATGTGGCAGGGCATTGTCGCCCTGAGGTTCCAGGAAGGCAGCAGCTTGCAAGAGGTGGATAAGGTCGCCAGGGGAAACTACCTGCAGTGAACGCAAAAGGGATCCGAACTGAAGGAGGTGGAGTGCAGCCTATGGCTAGCACAGGACAGCAGGATCAGAGTCAGGGATGGAGGGCATTAGGCTGAGAGGTCGTTTACCAGTGGAAGAATGGTGGATTGGCTCAGCAGGAGGGTGAAAGTGTTACGAGACACTGGATGTTTCAAGAGGTTTAAGTTAGAACCAACGCTGGTCGAGATAGGGGATTTACAGGGCAAATCCAGACCAGTACTCTAATCGCTGGCACTTGTGAGGAATTTCCAGTTGCTAAGGCTAGAAGACTTACCCCCTAACATCTCAGGCGAGTGTCTGCGCTAGGTGATGGAGAAACCCCTTCCATGATTAGGTCAATGGAATATTCCAGTGCAAGATATCCAGGGTGATCCTGAGTTGTTGACTGCTACAGGGGCAAGCAAGTTAAACACGGAGCAAGGAGAAAAGTTATAAACCTATAGTCGTTCCGCAAGAAGTCAGCATAGATGTGTCGCCTGATGATTTTAGTGGCGCGCAGGAACAAGACTCCTTCGGCACGTTGAAGTCTTGGGAGTAGGCAAGAGGAGGAGAAAACGAGTGTTTTAGAGGTAGGAAGACAGAATTTCTGGTGAAAGGCTGTATTTGCTGAACCGATGGGTTCACCAAGGGGGAAGAGCATGAAAGGAGACAACAAAAAGAGGAACCGCGCCTGGATTACGGACAACTTGTCATGCAGTGGGTCCCGAGTCTCTCGATTGGCATGTCCGTCACGGCACCAGCAAAACAGCAGACCTAATCTTAGGAAGATATTATCACTGGCCAGTGCATGGTCAGACATAAAGCAGTTCAGCATGTCATAGACGTGTGTCAAGGTCAGCCACAATAGGGGATGAAGAGGCATGCGGCCTCTTAAACATTCCCCTTTAATAGACACACCGATTCAGGATGAGTATGCTGTTGATTTTCAGATCGGGCCCAATCACGCCCTGTTCCAAAGGCGGCACCGAATGTGACAGAGAAAGGTTGCAATGGCAAAGTTAGCAGGAGGCCAGGGTCTGTGCAGAAGAGGCAATATTATCAGGAAGGTGAGGTGAGGCAAATCCCTCAAGGTGGGAGATCAAAAGATCTGTTACTTGTACTACATGCTTACCCACGGATCACAACAAGCTGCAGATGCATAGGAAAGGACCAATTACCATCACTGAAACAGGTAGATCGGGATTACCGAATATGAAGGTGAATGGGAACCAAAACTTTCCATGCGAATTTTCTCCGCAAATATATACAAGGTTGAACTCATCACAATAGGTGCGGCTGAAAAACCCGTAGGGAGCACAGCGTTGGGCAATGGACTGCAAGCCCAAACAGGAAACGAGTGCAGTACATTCCAGGACGACAGAATGTCGGGCTGACCTATTTATAAGTCGGTATTCTAGCAATCTGCAACACAGAGGGACGTCCAGACATATCTGGGGTGCCTTAGTATGATAATATGTGTTGGAATACAGTTATGTTGATTGGATAAGGGTTCATTCCCAGATGGCTAAGATACATATATATGTGTAGACTTGTTAACATGTGAAGTGTAGTTATGGCATGAGCAAAACAGTCGCAGGAGTAGTGATGCATTATTTGCAATAACGTGAGGATGGAGATTCCTCAGTGAAGAGGTCATGGATCGTGATCATAAAATATTGTGCTATAACATAATGAATGTGAAGGCGAAATATGCAAATACCCAGGTAGGGGCATAGCAAAGGTGCGCACCAAGAGTTAAGTTATAAAATGAGAAGAAAAAACGCAAGACGCCGCAGCTTCAATGAAAAATCATTGGAGTGTATCGTAATCACTAATGATACAATTTATAATTTATAAACCATTGGTTTTAAAAAAAAAAGTAAAAAAATTCTCAACTTTGACACGTGAAGCTAGTGTGATCAGCAAATTCGGTTTTTGTCTTTTTTGTAACTGATAATTGAGACAATGCGGAGCAAAGACTTTATGCAAGTGGGAAATGTTCACTGACCAAAATAAAACAATCCAAAGTCGTGTCCAGGGGTGTTGCCATAAGCTCTCACTCAAATAATCTGAGCCCGGAGGCAGACGGCCCCCATGTGACGTGACCAGCCAATTAAGGCATAGAGCGGAGATGCTCCACGGAATAACGGTCGTGTCCAGCCAGACGGACTAAGTAGCTGACCGACTCCTGGGGGGGGGGGGGGGGGGGGTGGGGGGGGGGGGGGGGGGGGGGGGGGGGGGGGGGGGGGGGGGGGGGGGGGGGGGGGGGGGGGGGGGGGGGGGGGGGGCTCGAGTCCAGTCAAACGAGTCTCGACGCCCGATCAGACCATCCGGCCATTTGATGCACAGCAGAGGCTAATCCTAATCATCCACGGAGACAAGCATCGGCCCCCGTAGACAGTATCGGAGTGGCTGACTAAGCGTCTCGATAGGGCAGGCCAGACTGATCTAGCCAATTTACGACCAGTTCCCACATTAGTGTCGACGTCACCGGAAAGGGAGAGGGAGACGGTAGTGTGTGGTGGGTGGTGAAACACAAGCTAATCAATTAAAATGACCAAATGGACCCCTCACAAGAGATAAGGTGCGAGAAGGCGTGACTGTCAAAGATTTGAACTAATCCAATGGTGAATATAGCGGGATAATAACTTCGAATGAGGCGTAAAAAATATGACCACTGGTACAGCACACCTTGGACACGTAGAGGGGAGTAAATAATGGCGTGAGTTGGGAGAGAGAGGAACGAACAAGAGACAGAGAGAAGAGTTCATCGTGAAATCACTGGCAGGCGTGAGAGGGGCAGCGAGATGAGAGAGTAATAGGAAAGAGGAGATGAACCAAGTAAAGCATATAAGCACCAAAGATAGTCAGCATAGGAGAGGGACTAACGCGGAGAAGATGTAGCGAGAGAGATTAGCTAACAAATGAAGACAAAAGTGAAAGAAAAGAAAGGAAAAGACAATCAACCATGTCCAATGATAGAGCAACTAGAAGGAAGAGAGAGTGCAATGCTTAAAGCAGGAAGAAAGAAAGGTAGAACAGATCGATGTTGATAGTCAATGTTCCATCTTAACCGGGGTTACGACCACATACCTGGCAGCGTCACATGTCGTCGAGCAGTAACCACAGACCGAACGTCAAGTGCCACCACAGACAAAACCTGACCAGTGCCAGCAGACCAACACCAGATGCCACAGTTGTGTCGTGTTGTGAAAGTGGACAGAGAAAAAGAAAATAAACGGAAAAGAAAAGACAGTGATTCGTGAATAGTTTAAAGATCGACCTGCCAGGAACAGTGGGGGGGGGGGGGGGGGGGAGGGGTGGGGTGGTGTGGGGGGGGGGGTAATTTAATTATACCCGGATAGTTAATGATGATTAAGATAAATGATTTGTGAAGTTGCACGGCAAGAGAGAATGTATTTAATTTGTTGACCTCCAATATCAATGCATTGATGTTTCTTTCTAAGATCAAGTGTAGTAAATGTTATAGACAATACTAAGGATTTGATGAGACGCATGCTGAAATATGAATGAGATTGTAAACAGCTGTGAGTGTGTTTGTGGCTAGAGCTGCTAGTCCAGTTCCTCCACTGACAAACCCAGAGGTTACACTGGGATGCTGCTTGAAACGCCATCTGTTTCTAACATTTACCATATGAAGTTACACGACAGATTCAGACGCAGTTTCAGTTTCAATCAAGGAGGCGTCAACTGCGTGGCGGACTATACCAAAAGCCTACAACCACATCCTCACTAAGATTTTGGAGACCACACCTACGCATGATTTCGAAAGCTGAAAATGGATATATGAATAAAACTACAAAGATTAGACACTTGAAGAAGAGGAGGTCTCGTGGCCTCCGACTCAGCGGATTCTGATCCTTCGCACAGACAAACCTGGACCGTAAATCAAATCAAAGGAAGTACAAACAAGTCCGAGAAACTCTTGCTATCCCATGAGAAATTAGTAAGCAAATAATTTTCTTCATGCGAGCAAAAGTTAACTACGTGTTCAATTTTTCTGTTTACTGATCCCTGCCTCCATTATGTTTTCCTTCAAAAGAAAATAATGGAAAAGTATCGAAGTAATCGTGTTTCCCTCAGATCAAAAATTGCTGTTGAGTGTGTTCATCATCCCTTGTGAGTGCATCTCCCAGTGAGGGCAATGTCACAGTGCACGGCGCCAACTGTCCCAATGGATGGAGCGCACACGAACAGGTCCTGTTTCCTCTTCAATAAAGAACCTTACAGCTGGTTTGACGCCATGGACAGTCTCTGTCTGCTGTCTGTCTGACTGTCAGTCCATTTTACTGTTCTCTCGCTGCTTCTCTCTCTCTCTCCTCTCTCTCGTCTCTCCTCTCTCCCTCACTCCGTCTCCGCACTCCCTCCCTCACTCTACACTTCCTCCTCTCTCTCAACGTACATCGCTTCTCACCCCCCCTCCTCCCCGCCACCCTCCCTATTTCCCTCTTTTCCTCTGTTGTGTGTGGTGTGGAGTGTGTGTGAGAGTGTGTGTGTAGTGTGTGAGTTTCTGTGAGTCTCTGTGTGTGATTAATGACGGTCTCTCTCCGTTCTTGACTGTCTGTCTGTCTGGTCTGTCTGTCCTGTCTGTCTGTCTGTCTAGTCGTCTGTCTCACTCTCACGCCTCTCTCTCTCTCTCCTCTCCTCACCCTCCTCTCATCTCGATCTCCACCTCTCACTCTTCTACTCTCTCAGAGAATAGTCGAATTGGTTTATCCAAGTATGAACGAACTGTTTAGGACACCGGAGTGATATAGCACTTACAGAATACTGAATTAAATATAAAAAAACGTTTTGTAATAACGGATATGTGTTGCTTTCCGTGTAGCAGTTTTAATTTAAAGATGCTTCCCCTCGAGGAATAATAAATGTTCCTTGGTGCCGATGAATTGTCAAAGATAAGTTATGGAAGCAATTTGAGAAAATGAACACCAATTCTTCCTTATAGTTCCCCAAAAACACTCGACTTAGATTTCAAAAGGGATCATGACTGGGTAACTCCAACATATATGTTGCAAACAACAACACGAACCCAGATTTATGGCGTATTAAAATATGTATTTCTGTGAATAACAAAAGGAAACTAGGCTTTTATATGTAAGATAGAAGTCAAGTAAACACAATTTCAAGAACTCAGTTTCTCTCTCTCTCTTCTCTCCCTCTCTCCTCTCTCTCTCTCAGTCTGAAACACTTAATACAGGTCTGATGCTTCTGTATTCAACGAAGTGATAACACTAAATAGGTTTCCAGTCAGTCAAAACCGAACGCAACTCCAGTGCATTGTGTGCCTACGATTAGCACCTAGAGCATGTGCCCGATCCCTTGTAACACGTGGGACAGTTGTGAGGGATGAAAAAGTATGTGTGATGTGATGGTGTGTAGTGTGAGATGTAGTGTGTGTGTGTGTTAGTGTGTGTGTGTGTGATGTGAGTGTGTGGTGAAGATGTGAGTGTGTGTGTGGTTGTGAGTGTGAGTTGTGTTGCGAGCGCGCGCGCGCGAACACAGACGATCGCTTTGTTGGTTGATTTCCCCCCTGTTATTTGTATTACATACACTTTATGACTCGTGCCATTTTCTCCATCATTGTACAGTGAGAGTAAGCACACTGCTGGTCTGGTATATGGCGGAAGACGAACAGCATCAGCAAACACCATCCTGAATGGTCTGATACAGACCCACGGTAAGGGCTTTGGATCTCTTTCTTTCTCCATCACCATCCACACATTTGCCGGTGCCGATGTAAAGTGCCAAACCACATCTACTCAGGAGACATTTCATCTCTCGGTTTGAAAAACAGGCATTTTGTTGTTGTGCGTTTTATTTAATTTACAAAAAATGAAGTAGTTAGGAAACGTCCTGGATCTAATGCACAA
This sequence comes from Conus ventricosus, assembly GCA_018398815.1. NCBI lineage: Eukaryota > Metazoa > Mollusca > Gastropoda > Neogastropoda > Conidae > Conus > Conus ventricosus. Next base: position 53,014 of record JAFLJL010014984.1, on the reverse strand, counting down.
GCTGAATAAGCACACCAGTTGACTCATTCAATGCTGATATGAGAATCTGACCTCAATGTGGGGGATGTTTGGGTTTTCAACATGGAGGTTCAAACAAAAAAGCAGATAGGAAAATGGGGGGGGGGGGGGGGGGGGGGGTGGGGGCGTCCATTGGCATGGAAAGTAGTATAACGTTTAAGATGGCGCTGCCTTGTGGCGACCGGCCTCTCTCCCGCGAGAACCATGCTATGCGAATGGTAATTATGTGATGCTGAGTTCCCTGCAACCAAACATCAATTCGATTACCAGGTAAAATTCAATTCTAACCAATCAATACAAAACACCCCCTAGTCCACCTTGATTACAGTGGGGTCCGTCTCTAAACAATGGCATTTTAATAGGTTGTGTTCATTTTAAAGACATTTCCCTATATCAAATGTGCAAATTAAAGAGTTTTAACAGAAAATCAAAAAAACCTACTTCCGCGATGTTTTTTTACAATTCACCATTAACCCATACAGGCTGCTGATGTTTTCTATTCTAGGCTATAAATTTATTATTTGGTAGATGTTGTAGTTGTTTGCTTTTTTTTTATTTTATTTTTTTTTGCTAATAAAACCATCTTTTTGAAACCGACGATCAAACGCATATATTTATCCACAAAATGAATTAATTTCAACTCTTCAAAATTATAGAAACATTCTTCGTTCAAGCGACTTTTTGGTAGTAGCAGTAAAAATCTGCGCTGCCAGTACACTACCCAGGTATTTACGTTATGGTGACGATTTTCACCGATACATTATTACGTTCAGGTCCCCCAAAACACACGAACTGAATTTTTCCCGAGTTGCTTAAATCTTTGATAAAAAAATATGCTTATATTCTTTTATTTCCATTTTCTTTGCAAGAAGTATTTATTTCTTGTTCTTTCAGCTCAACAATCAATGTTACTGGCTGTAACGTTTTTTTTTGTTTTTTTGTTGTTTGTTAGTTTTTTTTTTTTTTCATATTCTTAAGAGCTCCTCAACTACTATACTTCGATGCGCAATTGCAGGCATCATTATCTTTTTTCTTTCTGTCATATATTTTCAATTATTACTTCATCATTCCGAGTGATATCTTTAACACAGGTATGAAACAGTCTCAGGCATTGTTAACCATCGATGCCATTCGACCAATCGCATAATCCGTAATTGAAGATACCAGGTATTACGAACATTTTAGTCACACAAAAAACATAAGTCATATTATGTCTCCCACACAGATTTGTCAAAAAATCTATACTTTACTTATCAACGATTGTTTTAATTATTACGCGAGCTTGGAAAATAGATGGGACATTCAGAAGTGAAATGGAAGATTTCATCCGTTCACTAACAACGAAACGCACGAAAACGAGTAGAGCAAACAATCAAGACAGACAGACGGAAAGACAGACAGACAGACAACAGACAATACAGACAGAGAGGAGAGAGAGAAAGAGAGAGAGAGAGAGAGAGAGTAGAGAGAGAGAGAGAGACAGACAGACAGACATACAGAACAGACAGACAGACAGACAGACATGACAACAGACAGAAGAGGTACAAGACAGACAGACAAAGATATTGTACCTGTTTGATAGCATTGTTGCAACACCATTGTGCACGGCTAATACTAAATAGTTGCCTACGCGTTCGAACTAAGCCTGACAACACATGTGACTGCTCAAGCCCAGAGTTGTGAGCCGCTACAACTAGCAATTTCTAATGTGTTATAAAATTTTATTTATGTCTCACACCCAGACCCTCGTGTCTTCTGGGCTCACGTTTATTTAAGTAGACTTTCCACCTTCTCCTCATTACTTCACTTTAAAAACGCTTTCATGGTGTGTATAACAATTCATACGTAACGCAGCGTTGCCCGCCGAGAAACCAATGTTCAAGTCAAGAAACGAACTGAAATAGACTTGCAAAAGTGCCAAAAGTAAGTTCTACCAATTTAGGCACCCAAACGTGCTTCCCATCCATATCGTAAAAATGGCAAGTGTGAATAATCAACATCTATTCACTTTAACATAGCATACGCAGGTCATGTTGTGTCGCCGGTGGTTGCTATCACCGATTGTTGCAACCACTTCCAGGCGCCACAACGATCTAACACATGGATCTGCCTGGAGACTATGCGCTGAGAACGTGTGTGTGTGGGCGTGCGCGCCGCGCGCGAACTCGATCGATCGCTTGCTTGTTTATTTCCCCCCTGTTTTTGTTTCATACACTTTGACTCGTGCGCATTTTCTCCATCATTGTACAGAGAGTATGCACACTGCTGGGCGGGTATATGGCTGAAGACGACCAGCATCAGCAAACACCAGTTCCTGAATGGTCTGATACAGACCCACGGTTAAGGGCTTTGGATCTCTTTCTCCATCACCTCCACACATTTGCCGGTGCCGTTTGTAAAGTGCCAGAACACAACTACTCAGGAGACATTTCATTCGCGTTTTGAAATACAGGCTTTTTTGTTGTTGTGCGTTTTATTTTTTTTACAAAATGAAGTGTTAGGAAAACGTCTTGGATCTATGCACATGCTGAATAAGCACACCAGTTGACCCCATTCATTGCTGATATGAATCTGACCTCAATGTGGGGGTTTTCAACAGGAGGTTCATACAAAAAGCTGTTAGATAACGTCCATTGGCATGGTTGTGTTTATAACGTTTAAGATGTGCGCTCCTTGTGCGACGGCCTCCCCGCGAGAACCTGCTATGCGAATGGTAATTATGTGTTGCTGAGTTCCCTGCAACCTACAGTCAATTCGATTCCCATAAAATGCAATTCTTACATCACATTCAAATACACCTCCATAGTCCCCTTGATTATCAGTGGGACTTCTTTTAAAACAATGGCATTTTTAATAGGTTGTGTTCATTTTAAAGACAATATTCCTTTATCAAATTGTGCATTAAAGAGTTTTACAGGAAAATCAACTACTTCCATGTTTTAACAATTCACCAGTAACCCATACAGGCCTGCTGATTTTTCTATTCTAGGGCTTTA
>JAFLJL010014984.1:25000-45000 GCA_018398815.1 Conus ventricosus | reverse complement strand
ATGAGGGTGAGCACTCTAAAATAGTGTTGTTAGGCATTTTTGTTATACATATACTGATATTTATATTATAAAAGACTTTACTGGTTACAAGCCCTCAGTGGGAGAGATGCAGACCGTGATGAAGACATCAACTTACTTGAGGTTAAGAACTAAGTCATATCACCCATAAACAGCGACCACCGGAAACAATCTGGAACGCAAGAAAAGGACGCCTGAAAGAACTTCAAGGCACTTGTCCACATACAGGACACTTTGCATCAGCACAGCCGACAAAGGGGGAGCTGGTGTCGTTCTAAAAAACGCCAGTGTCTTTATTGCTGAAGGCTCTTCGTCCAACTTCTTGTCACTCTGCAATATGAAGAAGAAATTAGAATGAGCTTCAAAACACCTTTGCTAGAAAATCCAAACCACCTGGTGAACCGACCTGCTGTATTGATGTCTACATCGATGAGTCACACACTCAATAATGGGTTTGTACTATTGAAATTGCGGAGTGTTCGCAGCCATCGTTTTACATGATTCCTAAGATCTAAATACGTTGGAAAAGGAAAACACACCTGGACGGTCCATTGTCTCAGGAGTTGGTGGCTCCACGGAACGTATCCTCCAAATTGGGGGAACCAATGGTTACAGGATCTTGTTCAAGCATCTCCGGCCTATGTGCATGACACCCACACATATGCTCCATAAACTAGGACCATGGAACCGTGAGTTTCGGGTACTATTTGACGACAGCACTACCTGGTTCACCATTTGATGGCGATGGACTCTACAGCAACATTCCTCACGCCGACATGGAAAAATAAGCGCAGTGGAAAGGCGTTTGGTTGACAAAAATGATTGCAGTTCCAACATGCCCAGAGAGCGTCTTTCGGGAACTGTTGATCCATGTACTGTCAAAAATGTAATCCACTTTGATGGGCATTTTACAAACAAAAACTGGGGCACGGCAATGGGCACACCTATTGGCTCCTACGGTGGCTCTTGGCCTCTTAATGGCTGGGTTGGCGGCACAGAAATCTGGAAAACCAGGCCCGTTCCTATCATACGAGAACTGGGGGGGGGGAATACGGTTTAGAGTCGACATGCTTTTCTGTGGTTGTCGACGATCAATCAGATGAGAACTGATCTGGAGGTTTTTTGAACCAGTGCCACCCTACCATCAAGTCACTATGAACTATTCTAGAAATTCACTGCCAATTTCTTGGGACATGTTCCATCACTTCCTGACGCGAGTTTATTGCCTACACAGAACCTGTATTTTCCAAACCAACTGTGCTCTTACATACTTGGCACCATTCATTCCTGCCACCCTTACCCTCCATAATAAACTTGCCTATATGACCAGTTCTGGCCTCAGCGCCTCTGTTTGAAATGGCACAAACCTTCCGTATCGTCTTTGCCGGATATGAACGTGATTGTCTCCAGCGAGGATGATACAGCCCTTGTTTGACCATCAGGAGGCTAAACACCAAAGCCAGCCCTGATTCCCCGTCACGAGACTCTCTGCTATAGACGGGAAGAAGGCTAACAACAAACCGAGTTCCATTCATCATCACCCACAACCCTCTCTAATCCCAACATTCTGTTCTGGGTTTGCAGAACTCCAAATCTTCTCCTCAGGAGCCAGAAAGAAAATGCGGAGGGCTAGCCTTACCCACCCATATAGCCGATAAAGAATATCGCGGTGGTCCTTGAGAAATCTCGCTCAATGCCATAAAGCTCTCCCGAGTCCTGCTGACATCTATGCTCGGATGCTTCAAATTACAGCTGAACACCTGTGTGCGTTTGTGAAAAACCATCTTGTGTTGAGAGCATGCAGAACATTTAGTACGTATGCAGACAGGAGAAGGAGACATTTTACCATCCGTCATTCGACTGTCCCTGTGACCAGCAGCAATATTGTTTAAATGCTGTACGGCACCTTATGTCAGTGTACACTGTTACATGGGTTGAGTGTGAAACCTATGCTGACACTGAAAGATCGCTTAGTTCTGCACAGGGTCTACATCAGTTGTTGATACAAAGGTGCATGTGTTCATTGTCAAACAATCATTGATACTTACTGACCACTCTCTGAAAGTACGTGAGGATGCCATTGTGGTGGAATAAGGGCACAGCCTGACAAATCCGCAGGACAGAGAAGAGGAAGATTTCTGGAAAGAATAAACTAAAAGTCAGTTTTTCCTTTGGGAATCATAGGCCTTTGATTCGAGGGACATGATTTGCCAGAGTGGTGACGGGGGAAGGGTCAGGGTTAACTTATGGGAGGGCGTTGGGGCCCTTGATGTGGTTGGGTGGAACTTCTTTATGTGACCTTGCACCGTTGGGTGTGTGTACATGTGTGTTTGGGTAAATATCGTTTTGGATTGGTCCCTGTGGCTGGTGGGACGTGGTTCTTCTGGCTGTCTCGGTGGCAGAGGAACGTACATGTTGTCGTGTGTGTGGTGTGTGAGTGTGTATGTGTTGGGTCTGTGTGTGTGTGTGTGTGTGTGGTTGGTGTGTGTGTACACCGTAAGTCGCTGTGGTGTTATGGAGTGGAGGACGTGTATATCCTGCGTCCTTTTTTTTCCCCACCAAGTCATATCTTAATCTCAATTTATTCTTTTTAAATGGCAGAAGAAGAAACACTGACATAATAGCTTATCGACAACTATGTTAAATGCCGTTTATACTTATGGGACGTTCTTACCTTGTCAATATACTGAGCCCAGAAGGAAGCCGCATGGCCGAAAATTTGGCCAATATATTTAAGACATTAAGTCGCGTTGTTTTCCTTTTAATGTTTTTATATTATAGATTTTTATACTTATTTATTTATATATATTTATATATCTGCATAGATTTTTTTTATATTTATTATATATATATATATAATATCTAATAGATAAAGGGCCCAAATTCTGTCTGCGTTGTGGGTGTGTGTGTGGGGGTATCGTGTGTCTGTGGGTACGCAATTTAGGACGCAAATAATAACGGCTCAAACGATTGTTAAATGAAATTTGGCACAGGTACGTACTGGTGTGACCCGAGGATTGGTTTGGGACTGCTAATCGTATTAAAAAAATTTAAAACGGGTAAAAAACGGTTTAAAAAAACTGTGTATAACGGATCAAAAGACATCGTTTCCGCGGCTTTTCTTCATCATGGCCATTGTGAACTTTGCCCTCAAAGTACAGCGAACTACTTCTAGAATAATGTGAACCGTTATTTGGGCAGTTACAAAATAACGTGAGGTGGTTAACAGGATTAGAAAAACCGTTTGTGATCGGTTTTATAAAACCAATACTAATATATGAAACTGTTTTGAACCCGATATTCTTCTTGAAATGGTAGAAGGGTACGTCTGTGGTGACCCAAGGGATGGTTTGGGAATAATCTCTAAAAAATGTAAAACCGTTTAAATATAATTAATACAGTTTACTAATATGGTTTAACGGTTTCAAAGACATCTTTTTCCTCGGCTTTTACTGCATATGGCCGGTGTGACATTGGCACAGGTACAACGAACCTAGGGGGACAATCTCCCGAGTAGTAACATAGGGTAAATTTGGGACAGTTTTCTACGACAGTTAATTATGACCGTTTTAGGTAAAAACCGTTTAACAACAAGTACCCTCATAATAACGATTCAAAAAATACACTCTTTTCTGATGTTGGCGGCATCATGAGGAATCGTCGTCGGATATCGACACCAAACTTGGCATGGGTCTAGAGGGAACATTCTGTGGATAACACTGGGTTCATTCGATAGTTTTTATTGACCGGTTTTTTATCAGCGTTTAAGCTTTTAAATAGGCGTTATTTTCTAATTTTAGACCTTTCTTGAAGAAAATTTGGTATACAGGTGAGTTTTAAATGCCATGAATACTGTATATACAACTACCACGAACCCGGTAACTTAAAATTGACCTTTAAAAAACGTTATTATATATATTTAGACCATTCTTGATGAAATTTGGTATATACAGATCAGTTTTACAAGCTGGAACAATGATATACAACCTTACACGAACGCCGATAAAAATAACTTTAAAAAATTGATCCGTTTAAATATTTTTACTAAAATCGGTATTAAATTAAGTTTAGAACGTTCCATGATGAAAGTCGGTATTACAGATGCAGTTTTTACACGCCGGCAACTATTGATATACAATTTACACGAAACCCTGAAAATACTTAAACTTGAGCGTTTATTTAAAAAACCGTTTAAGATCCGTTTTTTTTCTAAATTTTTTAGCCTTTCTTGTGATTAGAAATGTGGTGACCCTGGTGAAAGTTTTTAAATGCCGGGGAATAAGGATATACAACTATGTCACGAACGAAACGTAAAATGTGACGGCGTTAAAAACGTTTTTATATAAAATTTATGGACCGTTCCTGGTGTGAATTGAAATTCGGTATACAGCATGACAGTTTTACTCGCTATGAACAATGTTTACAATTTTACACGAACGAAACTTTAAAAATTGAGCGTTATTTTAAAAATAAAAAAACCGTTTAAGATCCGGTTATTTTCTAATTTTAGACCTTTCTTGAATGAAATTTGGTATACAGGTGAAGTTTTAATTGCTGAAATAATGATATACAACTTACACGAACCGATTACTTAAAATTGACGTTTTTAAAAAACCGTTATTATATATATTTAGACCATTCCTTGATGAAATTGGGGTTTATAGCAGATCCAGTTTTTACACGCTGAACAATGATATACAAACTTACACCGTACGCGAAACTTAACAACAAGTGTGACCGTTTACTTAAAAACCGTTATTAATAAATTTAGACCCGTTCCGGATGAAAATTCGTTTTACAGATGCAGTTTTACACGCTGAACAATTATATACAATTGACCTCGAACTGAAAATCAAAATTGAGCGTTAATTCTTTTTAAAAAACCGAATTTTTTTTAAGATCCCGTTTGTATTATCTATACAATTTCGACTTTCTTGTTGGTAATTTGGTATACAATGTGGAAGTTTTAAGGCTCCGAAATATTCCCTCCAACATACATCGAAGTTACACGCACGTGAACTTAAAATTGGACTGTTTTTTAAAGAAGTTATTATATAATTTTAGACCATTCCTGATGAAATTGGTTTTTTACAGCTGCAGTTTACACGATGAAACTATGATATAAAATTTACACGAACAGAAACTTAAAAAAATTGAGCGGTTAATTAAAAAAAACGTTTTAGATCCGTTATTTTCTAAATCTTAGACCTTTCTTTGTTGAAAATTTGGTATACCAGGTGTAGTTTTTTTTAAATGCTGGAACAATGATATACAACTTTCACGAACCAGAAACTGGGAGATGACGCCTTCTCTCAACTTGCCCACTAGGAGGACTGCCTCCATCTCTCAGAGATCCCAGATGATGCGGACTTCTGTATTATCATGGTGGCTTGCAACCCCCAGTAACCCAGGGCAACATGTGGAACCTCCTTCTGAGACCATTCTTGCGGCAGTTTTCCTCTTCCAAGTCCGAAGTGATGTCTGTTATGAAGCGCAGTTCACAGGTTGCATATAACACCAAGCTCCGAACTGTGATTCAGTATATAACCTCTTCCTTAGTGGAGGCAAATAGTCTACAGAGGGAGTATGGGATGCTACAGTCCACACAAAAACGACAAACTGTGCCTCCGAGAATACTACCCGCGAGAACCAATTACGACACTAATGCACTCCGGCGGCAGCAGAGATGATCAGACTGCGAAGAAGCTAACAGCTCTGACGAGAGACGTGTACGACAGTCACCCTTTATGACCAGGGTTTGGCTCAAGGCAGGATCCACACAGCACTGCAGCAATCATAATGGTCCTTGATGCTCATGAGGTCATGAAAGGACATCTTGATCTTATCCTGCAATAAGGATCTGATCCACGGGCAAAATTAGTGCTAGCCAATAGCTTTTACAGTGGCATTGCCGCTACTTCTTTTTGCCGGTGTGGGCGGACTTGACATAGCAATTCTCAAGCGTCCCCATCTGGGATGCCGACAAGCAAGGAAACGCCACCTGCCGTCAAGGTGGGATCAACGTTGGGCCAAATCATCAAAGAGGGCTGCATCCGTCATAACTGAATGAAGCTCCATGACCCACTAAGCTGTCTAGAGGCCAATGGACTATAACGCGGCCAGGCATTCACCCAAGTGCAAGGCCAATGGGTGGCTATCACAACGGTGTTTGTGAGACTTCTGGGCAGATCTCCCCTGTAGTCCTCAATGGCCACCAGAGCAAAACATTGTCATCAACTGTCTGATGAAGTGGCGGACCAAGATTGTTAAAACGTTTAACCACAAATATTAGATGCCCACCTGTCTGGAAATCCCAGGACAGCCAGTGCTTTCGCCTAAACTTCTGCTTGACATTGGCAATGGTGACTTTGAGTCATGTTTCCAGAGTACTATATTAGGTACCACCAGCACTAGGCCAGTTTTTGATCTTAGCAGGCAGGATTTGATAGAAGCAGTCTACCCCGGCCTGGATCATCGAGGCATGCTCACTGTGCAGATCAGGACTGGTCAGCGGGAAAAAAAGGGCCATAATCTCCCTCCCTGATCGGAGACTGTCAACAGGCCTAAACAGATATATGTATATGACTGCCTGGAGATGGAAATCTGTAAAGCATCTGTCGTCCAGAATGATGATGGGAATCCCTTTATCCACAAGTTCGCGTGAGACTCCATTAGATTTCTGGACTTCCACCGACAATGACAACTGTTGCAGAAATCTGGAGTCCCCACACACATGATATTCTCCATCTCACTGGGACTCCCGCCCCAAAGGTACCCAAAGGAGATCAATGGTAGACCCGATGTGTCTTACCAGATGCCACAGGAACGTAAGTAGAGAGCGAGAAAAATATCATGTGGCCCCCCAAAGCCCCCCAACCCCACAAAGGTGTGTGAACCGGAGAAAGCTCCCAAAATTCCTTGTAACCCCTGGACTCAACCCCTGCCATTCAGTTCTGACTGGCTTCAGATTCCCCAGGAGAAACCAGCTTTCGCTCTGACAATCATCAAGAGCCAGGGTAAGACATTTTCATCCCTTGGGGCAGACTGACCGTGTTGCGTGTGTTTTAAACATGGATGATTACCGTGTGCAGCATCAGAACTGGAAACGCCGGGAAGAAACACTGCTATACCTTGCGCGAGCGAGACCAGAAAAGGTTGTCTACCCAGCGGCTTTATTGTATTGTCTTTTAATATGGTGAGAGAGGGGGGTGGCCAGAAAATCATTTTACTGATATACCCGGAGCGAAGCCGGCGGGTACACCGGCTTGTTTATTATATATAAATGGCAAATTCTGTGTGTGTGTTGTGTGTGTACGTATAGACTCAAAAACGGCTTCAAACCGATTGTCCATGAATTTGGAGTACGTCTGTTGAGACCGAGTGAAGGTTTTGGGCTATTCTTTAAAAAAATAAAAACGGTTTAAAAAACCAGTTATTATAAAAAAGTTAGACCGTTCTGATGATGAAATTCGGTATCCAGAGACTGCAGTTTTATACGCTCTGACACTGATATACACTTCACGAACGGAAACTTAAAAATTGACCGTTAAAACCCGTTTACTATGATATAATTTAGACGTTTCTTGATGAAATTTGGTATACAGATGCACGGTTTACACGCTGAACAAATGACTATACAACTTACACAGAACGGAAAACTTAAAATTGACCGTTAAAAAAAACGTTTTAAGAATCCGCTATTTTACTTAATATAGACCTAGCTTGATGAAATTTGTATACAGGAGCAGTTTTACCGCTGATCAATGATAGACAACAAATATGAACAGAAAACTTACAATTGACGTTAAATACCGTTTTAATTTCTAAATATTAGATGGTATCACTGTTTAAAACGCATTATTTTCTAAATCTTAGACATTTCTTGATGAAGTTTGGTTATACAGGTGTTTAGTTTTAAATGCTGAACAATGATATACAACTTTACACGAATCGAAAATGAAAATTGACCGTCTTTTTTAATATAAAAACCGCTTATTATAAAATTTATGACCTGTTCTTGATTGAAATTCGGTTTTGCAGATGCAGTTTTACACGCTGAACAGTGATATAGACAACTTTCCCGAACGGTAACGTAAAATTGATCGTTTAAAAACCGTTTATTATATATATTTAGACACGTTCCTGTTGTGCAACATTCGGTATACAGGATGCAAGTTTTTACACGCTGGAACAAAGATATACAACTTACACGAACGGAAACTTAAAATTGAACGTTATTTAAAAACGGTAAGATCCGGTTATTTTCCAAAATTTTGACCCTTTCTTGATGAAATTTGGGTTATACAGGTGAAGGTTTTCACGTTGATTAATGTAGGACAACTAATATGAACAGAAACTTAAATTTGACCGGTTTTTTTTTATAAAACCGTTAATTTCTAAAATTTATAGAGGGGTAGTCTCTTTTGAGGCGCACATACGACCGTATGGCGAATGCTTGGGGCTGTGTCTGGAAAAAGTGCAAGTGGGCATGTATTCTTATGTCCGGGGCAGGGCGCGTTGGGTGGGTCTTGTGGGGTGTTGCTCGGCCAGCTGTGCGGGGGTGGTTGTTTTTCGCCGAGTGGCTCTGAAGTCATGAAATCGGGCTGGTACACCCATGGGGGATGTACTTTGAGGCTGTTATTGAGCTAGCAATCCTTGTTGTCTAATTTACTCTGTTCAGGAGCCCGATTCATGTACCTTGATATCTTGGATGGAGTGTCCAGCGCGTTGCCTGTACCCATCGTCAACATAGCGCAGGCCTAGGGGTGGTACTGGACTGCTCTAAGGGCCAGGTGATGACAGTGCTTCTCTGGGTCCTCCCCAGCAATTGGTGGGTGTTGTAGTTTTCTTTTTCTTTCTTTGCCTTAACTTAGGATGACCCTGTGAGAAGAAAAAGGTCCAGTGGCGGTGATGAGGAAAGACCCACTGACCTCAGGGCAGAAAGTTCCTGTTGACAGATTGGCGGAATCGCTACAACTTTTGGATTCTCTCTGAGGGCACATTAGCCCGTATGGCGAAAAGCTTGGCTTTTGTGTCTGGGAGATGGCACTGTCGTCATTATGTCTGTGGGCACGGGGGTGGTTGGGTCTGTGGGGAGGGTTGTGTCGGCAGCTAGGGGGCGGGGGGAGTGGTTGTTTTTAGCGGGGGGCTCTCTGCAGTCATGAAACTACGGGGGTGGTACACCCAATGGTGGACGGATTGATACTTTTGAGGCTGTTATGACTTGGCTTCCTGTAGTCTTAATTTACTCCTTGTTCTGGAGAGCAGCAGTTGATTGTCCCTTGATATCCTTAATGGAGTGTCCTGCGGTGCCTGTACCAATCGTCAACACAGCGCCAGGCTCCAGGGTTGTGGTACAGGACTGCTCTAAGGGCCAGAGGTGATGAACAGTGCTTCTCTGGGTCCTCCCCAGCACCTTCGGTTGTCTTCTTTTTCTTCTTTGCCCTTAAACTAGGCTGACCCTGGGGAAGAGGTAAGGAAGAGTGAAAGGGTCAAGTGGCGGTGAGGGAAAAGTACCTACCTGGACACCAGGGGGAAAGTTCCTGTTGACAGTGGGAATGACTACAATCTGTGGATTCTCTCTTGAGGGGCACATAAGAACCGTTATGGCGAAAAACGCTTGGCTCGATGTCTGGAGTGGAGGGCACTGTGTTCTCATCTGTCCTGTGGGCTCACGGGAGGGGTGTGGTTGGGTCTGTGGGTTGTGCTCGGGCAGATGGGGGGAGTGTGTTGTTTTGCGTCCGGTGGGCTTTCTGCACGTCTATGAAATACGGGATGGTTCACCCACTGGGGGATTTGATACTTTGAGGATGTTAGCAGGCTGCATTCCTGTAGTCTAAGTGTTAGCCCGCTGTCTGGGAGCACGTTTGTCTTGATATCATATATGGTGTTCTGTGCAATGCCCGCGTGCTGTACCCATCGTCAACACTGGCGCAGCCTCAGGGGCGTGGTTCTGGACTGCTCTAAGGCATGGTGTAGAGCGAAGTGCTTCTCTGCGGTCCTGCACCCCAGCACTTCCTTTAGGGTGTTTGTTCTATTTTCTTGTCTCTTTTATTTGTCTTCAGTGGATTTTTGACGATAAATTACAACGAAGTTATGATGGATCAATTTTTCAATACCTATGATTTTTGTCTCTGTAAAAAAGAGCCATGGTCAGTAATGTTTCATCCCGTGGGCAGACCAGACCGTCGTGTTTTCGACATGGTATATTCTATTTGCAGTATCAAGTACTGAAAGCGCAGAAGGGAACACGGACTATGCTTGCGATCCCAAACAGGGTTGCTCAGAAATGTTTGTCAACCCTGAGGCCCCCCTCCAAATAGACATAAAATAACGTGAAAAATGCAATCTTTTCACAGAGAGTTTGTCATGTTGGAGTTTGGGTTCTAAGGTCACGTGCCCAAAATCATCAGGATGTGCAGTCGGCTGCTGGTCCATCAAAATAGCCTGACCACCTGCGGGTCAGGGTCGGATTTGGGAGGTGATAACATGGTTTATTTGAGCTGGAAAAAAACATTCCACGTTAAAATTTCCAAAGACCAAACCGGGATCGAAAAACCACGCAATCTTTGGATCACCGCGTCCAGCGCTTTATCCACTAGGTTATGGCCGCGGGAGGGCCCCCGACAGAGTTGTCATTTTTGGAGCACCTTCAATTCAAGGAATTGAGGAATGCATCGGGGGTAAGTTTCTTTTAAGGTAAGCTTCCCTGATCGACGGTGTAATCGTATTACGAATAAAAAAATTTGTGAGGTGTTAAAATTGATTGAGAGGCAAGAAGAGGTATAAGCAGGTTGAGAAACAGCTACCCCAAGTACAGGAACCCACGCAGAGCGAGAGGACGTTGATCGGATTGGAAACACATATGGTTCCTGACTTTGGACGCTTATGAACAAGAGGTAGAAATTCATGCTCACCTACCTCGTAGCTGTCGGTTTGTCCCCAAACTACGTCCTTGACACCTCCTTACATTAGTTCAACAGCTGACACATCCAATGTGGAAATATAGCTAGACAAGTAGCCATTAAAATCCCATATCAAGTTACGTTACACTGAAGTATGTACACAAGGGCACAGACCAAGCCGCCGTCTTCCAACTCCAGCCACTAGGCAGGTGGATGAAGGTGTGCCTACAATCCCCCCTATAGTCGTTCGCTGGATCCAAATTTACCAGCAATGCACCTACGTTTGGCAAACATCGAGGCGACCATGGAGACTCCTGGGATTTGACCTTGCAATGAGCGCCACCCCATGGTGGAGAAGACAGCTTTGTTCCATTTGAGAGAATGGACACAATTGGGTCTACATTCAATGCCACACCAACGCAGTGCAAAGAGCTCCAAAGGCCTCTCCCCCAGAAGCAGCACTTACCGCCCCATCTGTAGCCTATATGCTCGCATCCCTACAGCAAGGAGAGCTGAAGTACGTGAGCAAAGGTACATGTAGCACTTCACATGGATATCCACTCTGAATATGTGGAAGAGAACGAACCAAGGGGCAATGCAATTCCGGCGCCGATTGTAAGTATCAGTCCTCGCAGGGAGGAGTGAACTTCCTGAGGCTCTCTACTAAGCATTATGGAACGGACCCGCGTTCGTACGAGGTAGCTGAAGTATAGTCAACGGCTATGTCCACAACATTTTTTTCGAGGATGCTTGCAATGCTCTTGGAATCCTAGAAGAGAAGATGGACCCCCGCCTTCTACAACTTGACCTGGAGGGAAGCATCCATCTCTACAGAGAGATGACCCCCGATGCTGCGCCGTTGGTCTTCGTATTCATCCTAGTGGCTTTGCTACCCCAGTAACACCATGGCTGGCAACCTGTGGAACCTCTTCTAGAGATCATCTTGATGAAGATTTCCTCTTCCAAGTCCAAAGAGATTGTCTATCATGAAGGGGGAGGGCCAGGCAGTACACTGATGCCATACTACAACCAAGCACTTCGCTGTGATCTCTACTAACGTACTATAAAACTCTTCCTTCTTGCGCAGGAAATAAAGTCTACATAGGAGTATGGGTTGCCAACAGTCAAAACAACAAAAACTTGTGCCCTCCTGAATATACGCTAGACCAAATTGCGGACACTACTCGCTACTCCGGCAGCGGGCTGATGACCAGCTCGAAGAAGCGGACAAACTGACCCCGAGTAGAGACGGGGTACGACAGCTTTTTGACCATGGTTTCCGCAGAGAAGAGGCAGGATCCACACAGGAAGCAGCAACTAATGTTCACTTGTGCTCCATGAGGCGACAGGAAAGGACCTATGCCTGAATCCTTATCATGATACTGGATCCGCTACACAGGGCAAAACAGTGCTAGCCACTGCTTCCAGTGGCATCTTGCCGCTACTCTTTTGCCGGGTGGGCGGACAGGACATATTCACTTTCAAGAGTCCCGCTGGCGTGCCGAACAGCAAGAAACGCCAAACTGCTCTGTCAAGCGTGGGGTCAAACGTTGGCCAAAGTCTCAAAGAGGCTGCAACCAGCATAATTGATGAAGCTCCCATGACCTCAAAGCTGTATTAGAGGCCAGGGACTCTACGCTGCAGGGACTTCTCCCAAAGTGCCACAGGCCAAGGGGAGGCATCCAAACGCTGTTCCTGTGGGGACTTCAGACAGTTCATCCCTGTCGTACTCATTGGCACCAGCAGACCAACATTGTCAATGCCTAGTCTGAAGATAGTGGCGGAGCATGATTGTTTAACGCTATAACCACCACATATATGAGAGCCCACCTGTCTGGAAAATCGCCAGCAGCCAGCTCTCACCAACTTCTGCCTTGACCCTTTGGCAATTAGCGTGCCATGTGTCATGTTCTTTCCAGATCCATATTGGTCACAACCAGCACTATGCAGTAGTTATTGATAAGCCAGGGAGGATCTGATAGAAGCAGTCTACCCGGATCTTCTATGCTCACAGTTGCAGACCTCAGACTGGATTAGCGGAAAGAAAAGGGCCATAATCTCCTTCCTCTTTTGAACGAGACTGTCATCAGACTGAACAGAAAAATCGTTTAGCTGACTTCCCTGGAGAGGAAAACTCTGTACAGATCTGTCTTGACCTCGGCCAAGAATGATGATGAGGGGAGGAAGTCCTTTATCCACAAGAACTCCTGAACTCCATTGTAGATTTCTGGGCGATCTCCCACCGCATAAACTGTTGCTGATATCTGGTAGTCCCCTTACCATTCTCCAGCTAACTGGACCCGCCAAAGGTTGATCAATGGCACCCAATGTGTCTCACCAGACTGCACAGGAATGTTGTTGAAAGCGAAAATTCCATTGTGGCCCACACAAAGGTGATCGGTGCTGCTCCCCTGAATTCCTTGGAACCCATGGGATTCGCAACCTGCCATTCAGTTCTGACGGCTTCAGTTTCCCATGAAAACCAGCTTTCGCTCTGACAGTCATCATGAGCCAGGGTCAGACATTTTCATCCCTTGGGGCAGACCTGACCTTCCGTGTTTTCTCATGGAATATTCTACGTTGCAGCATCACGAACTGGGGAAACGCGAAACACTGACTATATTGCGCCCCCAAACAGGGTGACCAGAGATGTTTGTCTCACCAGAGAGGCCTCCAATAGACATGGATGCCAACGTGGAAAGTGCATATCGTTCACAGAGTTGTTCATGTTTGAGATTGGTTTTATCGACCGTGCCCAAATCAAGGGCATTATTGGCAGATGGCCTTGTCCATCACATTAGGCCTGACCACCTAGCGGGGGGACCAGGGTGGACATCGGCGGTGTTGATGAACTACGGTCATTTAGCTCGGAAACATTTTCCTACGTGTGCGAAAATTTCCAAGCACCATAACCGTGGTATTCGAATCCACGACTTTGGATCATGAGTCCAGCACCTTAATCCACTAGGGTATGGCGGCCGCGGGGGCCCTACAGAGGTTGTCAATTGGAGCACTTCAATCAAGGAAATTGGAGTAGGAAAATGCATCGGTAAGTTCACAAACCTTACAGGCATCCAGCTATGGGCCTGTGTAATCGCACATTAAGAAAAAAAATTGTTCGATGAGGGAGAAAACAGATTTTGAGAGGCAACGAAGGGGTGGGCTTCCGAAGAATTGGGTGGTGTTGAATGTGATGTAGATATGGAGGGAGGCTGGTGCCCGGGCCAGTGGTTCAGCATGGGAAAAAAAAAAAACGGAAAACAAACCCAAACTGAATTTTTTTTGTTTTGTCTTCTTATGAGGTGAGATGATGAGAGAGAGGGCGTGGCCAGTATAATTATTGTACAGATATACCCCGAGCGAAGGCCCGGGTACATCCGGTCAGTATATTTATATATACAATGGCAATTTCTGTGTGCGTGTGTGTACGCTTAAGACTCAAAAACGGCCTTCCCTCAAACCGATGGTCATGAAATTTCGGCACTGGTAGTCTTTGTTGAACGAGGAAGGTTTTGGGATAATCTTTTAAAAAATAAAACCGGTAAAAACCGTTATTATATAATTTTAGACCGTTTTTCTGGTGGGATAATTCGGTAGTGTATACAGATGCAGTTTTATACGCTGATCAATGGATATACAACTTACACGAACGGAAACTTAAAAAATTGACCGGTTTTAAAAACCGGTATACTATATAAATTTAGCCGATTCTTGATTGAAATTTGGTATACAGATGCAGTGTAGTTTTAACGCTGGAAACATTCGATATTCAACTTACACGAACGGTAACTTAAAATTGACCGTTTCTATTATAATATTAAACCGTTAAGTTCCGTCTATTTTATAAATTTAGAACTTTCTTGTTGAATTGGTTTACATCTGTGCAGTTTTATCTAGCTGATCAATGATAGAACAACAAATTGAAACGAAACTATAAACATTGACCGGTAAATCCGTGAATTTCTAAATTTATAGATGTTATCACTGTTAAAAAAGCATATTATTTTCTAATTTTAGACCTTTCTTGATGAAGTTTGGTATAAGGTGTAGTAGTTTTAAATGCTTGAACAATGATATACAACTATACACGAATTCGAACTTAAAATTGACCGTTTTTTAAAAACCGTTATTATAGAAATTTAGACGTTCTTGATGAAATTCGGTATGCAGATGCAGTTTTACACGCTGAACAGTGAATATACCAACTTTAACGAACGGGAAAAACTTAAAAATTGACGTTTAAAAAAAACCGTTATTATATATTTAGACGTTCTGTTGGTAATTCGGTATACAGGTTGCTGTTTTACACGATGAAACAATGATATACAACTTACACGAAACGGAAACTTAAAATTGACCGTTTTAAAAACCGTTAAGAGCCGGGATTTTCAATAATTTAGACCTTTCTTGATTGCAATTTGGTATACAGGTGAAGGTTTACACGATGATTATTGATTGACCACCTAATATGATCAGAAAACTGAAATTGACCGTTTTTTAAAAAACCGTTAATTTCGAAATTTGTGATGGTAGTTGCAGAGGATTTTAGAAATACAACCGAAAGTTTATGATGCTTTTCTTTACCCTCTGATTTGCTAGTCTGTCAACAGAAACATATGGTCAGATCAGACATTTTCATCCCCGTGGGCAGACCTGCACGTTCCGTGATTTATCACATGGAATGTTCTACGTTGCAGTAATCTGAAATGGAAGCGCAGAAACACTGACTATGCTTGCGCCATACAGGGAGAGAGACAGAAATGTTGTAACCCGAGGCCTCCAATCGACTTAATTACATCGTGAAAATGCAAAATTTTCACAGAGTTTTGTCATGTTTGAGGTTGGGTTTAACGTCCGTGCCCAAATCAAGGATGTGCAGACGGCTGGTCCATCCACATTCGCCTGACACCTGGCGGGGGCCAG
Source organism: Conus ventricosus (assembly GCA_018398815.1). Taxonomy (NCBI): domain Eukaryota; kingdom Metazoa; phylum Mollusca; class Gastropoda; order Neogastropoda; family Conidae; genus Conus; species Conus ventricosus. The sequence continues at coordinate 29,155 of JAFLJL010014984.1, read as the reverse complement.
GGTGATATGGTGGGAAACTTGGTAATTTGAGATGAAAACATTCCAAGGTAAAATTTCAGACCAAACCGGATTCGAAACCACGATCTTTGGATTATGAGATTCCAGCGCTTTATCCACAAGGTTATGGCGGCCCTACAGAGTTGTCATTTGGAGCATCTTCAATTCAAGGATTTGAGACTGATCGGTATGTTCATTAAGTACAGGCATCCTTATCGGTCTGAGTATTCGTATTTACGAAAAAAAAAATTGTTGAGGTAAAATTGATTGAGAGGCAAGAAGGCGTCCATGGAGCAGGTTGAGGACAGCTACCCAAGTACAGGAGAGTGAGGAGTCTGTGGGAGGACATACTGGGACTGTGAGCTTGAACTGGAAGAAATCATTCGTCACCAACCAGATGGGTTTGCTCACCAACAACCCTTACCTCCTACATTAGTTCAAAAGCCACATTAAATGTGGAATATGCAGTAGATAAAAATACCATCAAGTTCGTCCTGAAGTTGTCCACCACAAGGGCACAGAACAAGCCGTCTTTCCAACTCAAGCCACTCAGGCAGGGTGAAGGAGCAGGGTCAACAACCTCCAGTCGTTGATGAGATCCAAATGTACCAGAATGCCCGCTACGTTGGCAACATCGAGGGACCCTGGAGACTCCTGGGAATTTGACCTGCCTGAGCGCACCCATGGTGGAAAGAACCAGCTGTCCATTTGGAGAATGGAAAATGGTATACATTTTTTCAATACACCAAGCAGGCAAAGAGCACAGGCTCTCCCCCCAGAAACAGCCCTTACGGCCATCTTAGCCTATGCTATCAAGACCGCTGCACGAGAGCTGAAGTCGTGGATGTCCCTGAGCACTTCACATGGTTATCCACTCAGGAATTGTGGAAGAAACGAAAGGGCACTGCAATCCGGCGATTGTACAGTATCAGTCCTCGCCAGGGGAGAGTGCTACTTCCTGAGCGGCTTATATCAGGCATTTTGAACAGGACCCCGTTCGTACGAGGACTGAAGTTGTCAACGGCTATGTCCACAACATTTTGTCGTGATGCTTGCAATGCTCTTGGACCTACTAGAAGATGAACCGCCTTTACAACTTGCCTGGAGGAAGCCTCCATTCTTCAGAGCGAACCGACTGCTGCGTGACTTCTGTATTATCCTAGTGGCTTGGAACCCCTGTAACCCAGGCAACCTGTGGAACCTCTTCAGAGATCATCGTGCTGAGATGTCCTCTTCAAGTCCAAAGAGAAGGTCTATCATGATGGCAGGACTCAGATGCAATCTACAACCAAGCTCTTACTGTATTCAGCACCAAACTCTTCCTTCTTGGAGGCAAAGTCTACAGAGGAGTATGGGATGCCAACAGTACCCATCACACAAACTGTGCCTCAATGACTACTACCGCGAGACCATTGCGTACACTCCTGCACTAAGGGCCCTTGGGGCAGCGTGATGACCATGCTGAGAAGCTGAGCTGACAACTGACCGAGAGACGTGTGTAACGAAGCTTTTTGACACTGGTTGGAGCAGAGGCAGGATCCCCACAGAAGCAGCAACATTAATGTTTCCTTGTTGCTCCATGAGGGACAGGAAAGGACCATCCTGAAATCTTATCCGGAACAGCAATCCGTCCTCTCAGCATAACCAGTGCTAGACACTGCTTTCCAGTGGCATTGCTCGCTACTCTTTTGCCGGGGTGGGCGGACAGGGACATCAGCACTTTCAGGTCCCTCTGGATGCTGATCAAGCAAGAAAAGAAACGCCAACCTGATCTGTCAAGCGTGGGTCAAGTTGGCCAAGTCATCAAAGAGGCTGCAACCGTCATAATTGATGAAGCTCATGACCCACAAGCTGTCCTACCGAGGGCCAGGGACTCTACGTGCAGGGACCATCGCCCCAACGTGCAAAGGCAATGGGAGGCACCAACGTGCGCTCTGTGGGGACTTCAGGCAGATCCTCCCTGTCGTCACAATGGCACCCAGAGCCAACTTGTCAACGGCTGTCTGAAGAAGTGAGCGGAAGCATGATTGTTAAACGTTCTAAACCAACAATATGAGAGCCCACCTGTTGGAAATCTCAGACAGCAGCATCACCCAAACTTCTGCTTGACATTGGCAATGGTTGCCATTGAAGTCAGTTTCCAGAATATATATTGTCACACCAGCACTATGCCAGTTTTATGATAGCCAGAGGATCTGATGAAGGCAGTCTACCCGGATCTTCATGTCACTGTGCAGCTCGGATGGTTTAGCGGAAAAGGGCCATAATCTCCTCCCTGAACTAGGAGGTTCAACGGCTGAACAGAAAAATCGTAGCTGGACTTCCTGGAGAGGAAACTCTGTACAGATCTGTGGACAGGCAAGAATGAGATGAGGGAGGCTTTATCCCCAGAACTCAGAACTCCTATTAAGCTTTCTGGACTTCCACCGCATAAACTGTTGCTGAAATTCTGGAGTCCCATTCCATTCTTCGCTCACGGACCCGCCAAAGGTGATCATTGGCACCGTTGTGTATGTCACAGACCCTGCGCTGCACAGGAATGTTGTTTGAAGCGTAAATATCATTGTGGCACCACAAAGGTGATTCGGTGCGCTGCTCCAGAAATTCCTTGGAAACCATGCGCTTTCCCTGCCGATTCCAGTTCTGCGACGGCTTCAGTTCCCTGGAAACCTGCTTTCGCTTGACAATCTTCAAGGCCAGGGTCAAACTTGTTCATCCATGGGGATGACTGACCGTTCCGTGTTTTAACATGGAATAGTTACGTTGCAGCATCACGAACTGGAAAAAAGCAGAAACACAGACTATACTTGCGCCAAACAGGGTGCCAGAGATGTCTAACAGAGGCCTACTATGACATGATGCATCGTGAAAGAAAGTGCAATCGATTAACAGAGTGTATGTTTGAGTTTGGAGGAGTTAGCGTTCGTGCCCAAATCCAAGGTAAGCAGATGGCTGTCCGTCACTTTTAGCCTGACAACTGCGGGCCCAGGGTGGACATATACGGTCATTTTAGTGGAAACATTCCACGTGAAAAATTTTTTTTTCCAAGACCAAAACCGGGATTCGGAAAACCACGAAATTTGGTTCTGAGTCCAGCCCTTATCAACTCGGTTAAGGCGGCCCCTACAGAGGTTTTTTTTTGTCATGTTGGAGCACGTCAATCAAGAATTGAGAAATGCATCAGTAAGTTCACAATTTTACAGGGCTCCCTTATGGACTGGTGTATCGCATTAAGAAAAAAAAAATTGTGAGGGTAAACTGACCTTGAGAGGCAAGAGGGAGTGGGCCCGTCCGGAGAAATTGGGTGATGGAGATAGGTGGAGGCTGGGGCATTGGCTCAGCGTGAGATAGAAAAAAAAAACGAAACAAACCCAAACTGAATTTTTGTGTATTGTTTTTAATTGGTGAGGAGTGGAGGGGTGGCCAGAAAAATTATTGTACTGATTACGTGTTAGTGAAGCCGGGTACAACCGGTAGAATATATATATATATATTGAATGCTGATACAATTAATTAGTGGGGGAAAACAGTGCAGTTTACAATTCTTCGGTCGTTATAGTAATGACTTGGCAAAGATCTAAGATTGAACGTGTTTAAAAAATAAAAAAAAATTGAAGATGAGGGAAAATTGGAGGAATATATTATAACTATGAGAAGCCCTTCACTAGATGCTGAGGGAACCTTCATAATCTCTCTCGAAGCACATTTTATTTGTATTGCCTGGCTCCTAGGCCTTTCATCGCATCCCTGGATCGGACTCATCAGGGAGACACGGCTGATTGTGTCTGTGCTCTTGGTGTCAAATAGAGACAAACCACAGTCCATAATTCTGTGGTGTTCTCACCGCCAAGGTTTCAAAAAAGAATCCAACAGCACCCCCAAAGCAGCCAGAGAAGGGTAGTAAATGGAACAAAACAAAGGTGTGGAGAGGAAAAAAGTTGCTGAAAAACTAAAAGCATTATTCAAACAGTATAAAATGTAAGGGACAATCTTTGAGCCTATGCTTGAGGATCCATTCAAGGATGCAAGGAGGTCAAAAGATATGGAACAGTCTGAGTGGTCAGCTCTGCTGTTCAATAACCCAAGCATTGTGAGTGGCTAAGAATTGTACAGAACAACCTTTACTTGGATCTCTTAAGAGATGCAATCTCCCACTGA
>JAFLJL010014984.1:0-20000 GCA_018398815.1 Conus ventricosus | reverse complement strand
AACACAGGGTCAAGGTCAAGTTCATGTGACCTTATTTTCTACCAGAATGAACTTTGAAAGGACACTTTTGCGGTGTTCGATTGCTTTTTCTCACTTTCTATTACCAGTTCAAAGGAATCGGTAGCCAAATTACATCAAAATTTCTATACAGTTTGTTTTCGCGTTTTTTATGCCTCTGAGTATATATATATATATATATATATACGTGTGTGTGTGTGTGTGTGTGTGTGTGTGTGTGTGTGTGTGGTGTGTGTGTGTCACAAATTGTTTCAGAGCCACCCAAGATGAAGTGATCGTCGGCTGACACCAAAGTACTGACCTACAAGTGCTGCTCTCTCGTCAACGTGAATCGAAAACTTTCGAAAAAACATCGCTCTCATATCTGATGTGCTGTGCACCAGCAGATGACGTTTACCCTTTGAAAAAGACCCGCATCATTTATTTAAAGAAATAGGAACAATCATGTCAATGTCAACAATGCTATGATGCCAACATACAACAGCACCCAATAGATATTCTTAAGTGGTATTCTACACGCTGCAAATTAAGGATAGTAATTTTATTTGCTCACATTTTATCGGTTTCTTTCCTTTGTTTTTGTTTCACTGTTTGTTTAGTTTGTATGGAAAACACATTTCATTATACAGTTCATCTGAAATCAAATGTGATCGATTTTGAGGTGTTTTTTGTTTGTTTGGTTGTATGTTGTTTGTTGTCTATATCCTTTGTTAAAACAAAATGATTCGCCTGTCATTTCTTCAAGATGCTGAAATTTTCAAAAAGAATTTATCAGTAAACTTAGCTACCAACACCTAAGCAAACTAACGAATACAATCCGTAGAGAATGAAATACACAGCCTGATGAAGAAGAAAAATTAGCAGACTCCCACAGTATTGGTTTGCGAGGGATAGGTGTTATTTCCGTCCGTGTGTTTTTGACACAGCGTCCACTGAACGTTACGTGAGACGGATTTCACTTGAGACACGTTACTGACAAGACTTCACACGCACGCACAAGACCCATCGCACCCTCGTCACGTAAGCAAGTGTGCGCGCACGCCTGAGGACACACGCGCACGTGATAAATCTCGTTACCTGTTAGCATAAAACATTTGCAAAATATCAAGTTCCTTCTGCCAAAGCAGATCTGTTGTCTGTTGTTTTTTTTTACATTCTGTTGCTTGTACTATTTATATGTTGTCAATACAGTTTTGTTGGCTGAAATTGTGTCGTCAACATAAAAGTGTTGTTGGCTGAAATTGTGTCGTCAACGTAAAAAAAGCAAAAGAAACCGAATGTAGTTTTCAAACTTTAGTTCTTGTAAATTCAAGTCATACTGAAGAGAAGATCAACATTATCAGTGAGAAATCGTTCAAAAACATTCAGATGTAATGAAATAGAAGTGGTGAAAGGTATACTCCTTTGCGATCGCTTCTGAAATTTAAGGAAGAAAAAAAAAAAACGCAGATTTTTTCTCAATCAAGAAAATGCTTGTTTCACTTAGTCATACGTGTCTACTACAACCTGAAGTTTGTTGCCAGAAATACCCTGCTTTATTTGTTTATTCCGCAATGCTTTTCTCCTAATGGAGTCAAATGCAATTTTTTTTAAAAAGGCACAATACAAGTTTTGCTCATTCGTCAAATGTATGTCAGTTAAAGTTTTAAGGACTAATGCGCAATCAGTTGTCAAATGCATGCGTCGAACTCTTGCCTTTTGTTTTTAATGAAGCCTATTGTTTTCAAATACATTGATAAATATATCAAGCAGGGTTTGATGTGAACAACTTATCAAGACAACTCAAAAGTGTCGTTCACCCGTTTTTAGTGCAGTCCTGCTCTTCACGCTTTTCTTTACAGAATGGGAGAGTTAGCCATGTTATCCATTCTTCTGGCACAATATTAAAGTCTCAAGCGCTACTGAACAATTCACAATAAAATGTTGTCAACGAAGGAACATTGTTTTCAATGTGCTCGTTTAGAACTAAATCATTATCAGCAGCTTTGCCGGGTTTTACAAGGTGTTTTTGTTGCTTTTTCGATTTCATCTTCAGTAATTGCACATTCAATAATCCACATTAATGTGTTTTTCAAGAAATTGATCAGAGAATACATGATTACTGTCATATGTATCTTTCTGATAAACAGACTGAATATGATTCTGGGACTCTTCAAAATTAATCGACAGTTGACAAATGATTTTCCCTAAATCTTTTTCCAGTGATTTTTTTTTGGGAAGGGGGGGGGGGGGGGGGGGGGGGGGGGGCATTATCAGTCCTTAACGCTAGCAGTTTCCTATGCCTTCTTTTATTTGTTTTCCTTTCTGATGTTATCAATTTTGTTTATATACTTTGCTTTTACCTGAAAAGAAACGACAATTGGTAACTAAATAAACAAAATGCAACTTTACGTCATGTTTAAAGTATTTAGTTCGTCTTTTTTTTCTTATATGTTCCATGAAACCAGCGTGGTAACATTTCCGGCGACTGAAATCTTGTGTGTAATGCAAACGTTTCCAGTGCTATATACACAAGAACTGGTGAAAGTTTCTTATATTCACATGGCTAACAGATACATTTCCTGATTGAACAAAGTAATTACCTCACTTCTAGATATGTTTAGTATATGTCAGATTTCATACAATGCCGTTTTATTAAAATCTTCTCAATGTCAATCAGATATGGTTAAAATACTCTATAACCTTGATGGTCAACGACGTTTTTTTCCAATCAACTGAAAGAGGCAAATATTCAAAACAATGGGCATCTGACAATAATGCATCAAAAGCACGACTTCAGAGTATGTTTTTGTTTTACTTTGTTTTGTTTTGCATTCCCCCATATCAGATTTTGAACCAATCACACAGTCTACAGCGGCACTTCCTTCGCATATGCACATGCCAACATCAGCGTCTGATCAATTCATTTTGTTGAAAATATATGACGAGTAGATGTACATAATCAAATAGGCGATACCTATTCGCGCGCGCGCGCGCGCGCGCGTGTGTGTGTGGTGGGTGTGTGTGTGTGTGTGTGTGTGTGTGTGTGTGTGTGTGTGTGTGTGTGTGTGTGTGTTGAGATGCGCTTCTGCCAGGCTTTTAAGGGTTTCACACGCATTTTCAAGAAAGTCATAAAGCACTCTCATTAATCGATGATATCAATAACATCATGTAAACATTTTGTGCACGCATTAAAATCACCCAGATCGTAGACATAACAATAACAATATTTATCTTTCAAAGTGATAATTCAGCTTCAGTTTTTATCAACGGTTTGGTATTGGTCTAATGCGAGCCTTCTGAAGGAGTATACACCTCCACTAACTAAGCAATCCTTGTCGTATCTTGTCGTACCTTGTAAACGAATTATATATTATATATATATATATATATTATATATTATATATATATATTATATATTATATATATTTATATATATTATATATAAAATGAATATAACCAAAGAGCCTAAAATGATTTTAAAAGTGCTCGACCCTTGGGAGCAACATTTGTCAATGATGTTAAAAAGGAAGGTTAAAACTCGAGGTTAAGAGTCTTAACCTCGAGTTTTAACCTTCCTTTTTAACATCATTGACATATATATATATATATATTTATATATATATATATATATATATATATATATTATATAACAGTTTAAAATAGGATTTTAAAATGAAGAGGTTAAAACTACAAGCTTGTTTCAAGCTAAAAGCGCTCTCCTCAGGGTATACCTGAAACAAGCTTGTAGGTTTTAACCTCTTCATTTTAAAATCCTATTTTAAACTGGTATGTCGCTCCCTACATGGTTGAGCACCTTTTGCGTCCTGAGTGGCTTTTTAACCCCGATTTTTATATATATATTATATATTTATATTATATATATATATATATATATATATATATATATATATATATATATATTATATATAAGTAGAGTTAAAAGCCACTCAGAATGTAAAGAGTGCTCAACCAAGTAGGGAGCGACATACCAGTTTAAAATAGGGTTTTAAAATGGAAAGATTAAAACCTGAGGAGAGCATTTCTTAGCTCGAAACATTTTGTAGGTGTTTTTTTTTTTTTTAAATAGGCTTTACATAAAGAAGTATTTCACTGGACAACAGCGACATTATTTCAAACATCAAAAAAAGTCATGTAACATGTCACATTGTGTCTCATAAATACATCATGACATTTAGAGAAAATACGTTATAATCATTTTCAGTCTTATTGTTCCATTTGATGCCAAGGTCAGGACAACTTGCTAAAAGAAGGGAATTATATTATATGCATTATTAACTTATTCTTGCATTAGTGGTATGTATGGAAACCATTTTGTCCGTATTCTGCTAATTCATCTCCATCGAGTACATATGTTTCTCAATTTTATGTCTATAGCATAGTTCCTTTGAAACATTATTAGGTTGGGTTTCATCTTATTAATTCTACATTTGTATATAAAATATTTTCCCTTTTAAATGATTAAGTCTAACAATCATCTGTTTTTGTTTTTCTTTCAGTGCCAAACAATATAGTCTGCATTAAATGACAATCTTTCACAGTGTGAACCCTTACTTTTTAGGTATTTTCAAGTTGTTTCAGAAGTAGTGCAAATTCACTTCCCACAGTAGTGACTAATCGAATCTTTTCTCATTTACAGAAGTTACACATGTCAGTATCCAAACCTGCATTTTTTTCAAAATACTGTTAGTTACTAAAATTCTGTGACTTTATTTGAAGCTGGACCATTTCAGTTTTATTTCTTTTATTTTTTAAATTCTTTTTAGTACGTCTTTTCCATTAAATAGGTATTTTAAAGGCGCTGTTCATTTCATAGAGAGCTGTGTTTAAAACTTCAATGTTTCTATCACAATATCATAGTGAATGCGTGCCCTTTAGTGGCGCCACAAATTTCTTGAAACGCTAATGTTTGTCATTACTGGTTTTACTGTCGAGTTTTTTGACTTTTTCTTCGCTTTTGTCTTTTATTGATTGTACGCAATTATGTAATTTAGAAAATTGACTCAGACCCCAGCTTCTCTGACTGTGTGTGACGGCTTATAAAGTTACCTTTGTCTTTCAAGAAAATGTTTCCCCAAAATATATTTTTTTGCATCCTTTCTTGTAAAAGACGGTTATTTCCCCCCTTTGACTTTCGTTACAATAAATAGGTTCAATAGCTAGATTTTGTGTTTTTTTTAATTCTGCCGGTTGCAAAAAAAAATTATATGCTGAAAACATCTCTCCAAAAATTATTTATTTTGCTTTGTACAAATCTATTGGTCCATTATGAATCAAGGGCATCGATTTCAGGACATAATGATGTAGTATGTTTTCCATTTACAATTTTGCACTTTATACTTTCCTAACCCAGGCGTTTTTAGGGATTGGATTTTATATCTTAAGTTTTGGGGGTATCCCTTAGCCCTCCTTTCCAAATATTTTGACAGAATATTTTCTTTTAATTTATATTTTTGTTGTTCCAAACAAACTTGAAACAATATTTTGCAACATATCTATTGGAGTTGGAGGGTTGGGCAGAGGATCCACAAATATATAAGTTTTGATAGCACTAATGATTTTAGCATGCTATTCTACCTAGTGGTGTAATTACTCTTTTTGACATATTTTAATATATTTTTAACTTCTAAAATTTATCTGTCACATTGATTTGGTCATATTTGTCAGTTTATTGTAAAACCACACCCTAGGATTTTAATTTTAAGGGTTCCATTCCATTTTATGTAAGGGTAAGTACGTGGTTGGACGAATTTCTTTTTTTATCCCTAACCAACTTTTAAACACGTTTTTTCATAGTTTAATTTAAGTCCAGTATTTGCTCAAATTCATGGAGATCTGTGAACAATTTTTCATTTGATTTCTATTCCTTCAGTGTGAAGGTGGTGTCATCTGAAAAACTGATTTGTCTTGAATTCTGTTTTTTTTATTTTTATGCCTTTAACATCTTGATCTTGCCTTATTTTGTTTGCTGTATTTCGGCACATAAACAAACAAATAGGGAAGATATAGGTTTCTCCTTGTCGGCACCCTCTTCCAATAGAAAATCCTGAAGAAACCTTGCCGTTCACTATAACATAAGACCTTATCTTTTCTTAAAAAGATAATATCCTTTGCTGTATTCTTTTCCGAAACCCAAAGCAGTAGAACCCTACTAATGTATGACCGTCAACAGAGTCAAAAAGCTTTTTCGAATCGACAGATTAATAACCCAGGCAAGCGGTTCACTCTTAAATAGTGAATAATTATATATGGTTCTTAAAAATGTCTCCTATGTATTACGGGAATGAAACCTGATGGTCCTCATTTATGATTTTGGGGTAACAGATTTTATTCTACCTGCAATACAGGCAGAAGCAATTTTATAAGTAAAATTTAGAAGTGAAATTGGTCTCCAGTTTTTATGTATTATCGTGGCTTATCTCCTTTTGGTAAACAAATTAGTATACCCTTTTTTTTGTGTTTTGACATTTCGCCTTTATTGTATTTTAAGGAAAAGGACAACAAAATCCCCCCAAATTTTCTCAAAAGAATTTTTTAAAAAAAAAACTGTCATACCCTTGTCCGTGCTTTTTCATTCTCCATGCTTTTTTAGACTTTAGTAGCTTCCCCTAAGGTAATTGGTCCTCCAACTCATCGGATTCTGCTTGAGTTAGTTTGGGTAGATTATTGGGGTTTTTTTTCAATTTCAGTATCTTTTACTTTTTTTCTGATATAAATGTTTAAATAGTTCTTTGTTTCTTTTTAACATAAGGTCCGTTTCTGTTAGAGTAGTTCCTTTGTTCGTGATAGTTTTTAGCATTTTTTTGCTTACAAGTTTTTTTATTCCAGTGGCAGAAGTATTTGTTTACTTTTTCCTTGTGACGCCCATCTTGCCCTGGACCTTACTATTATTCCCTTTCCATCTTTGTTTTCCTAATCTCATTCAATTCATCTTTTTTCTTTTTCAGGGTTGCCACGTCCGCTTCCAATAAAGGAGTTTCGCTTTCCAAAGCTTGAATTTCTTTTTCAATGGGTTTTTCTTTTCATTTATGTTTTTATTTTTATGAATTTCTAAATGGTATTGTTTTGCTCTTATTTCCATAATCGGTATTAAGAATTTAACTGGTTGAAACTGAGAACTGAATTTGATTGTTTGGGATTTTATTTAAAAGAATTTCTACTGTATGGTAGTAGCGCATATTGGTCCTTTATTTCTTCAAAACTTTTCATTAATAGGGTCTACTTATCTTATCTCTCAAAAGTGAAGAGTTAATTTCCAAAAACCTTTTTGTCTGTCTTCTTTTCTGAAGCAATGTTTATATTACCAAGAGTGATCTGTTTGCATCCAATAAGATATCAGCATCTTCAATATTGTGATTAATGTATCGGACACTAAAAAAAAATCTAGCCTGCTTTGTTGGAAGGGTTTTAGTCTTCTCATGTATACCGTCTCGCGTCTTCATTCAACTCTCCATATAACAAATAGCTCTAGTTTTGTCATCTTTCAGTAACTACTTCCTGGCATGTCTGTTTTTTGATATATTTTTAATTTTGATAGTCAATACTAGGGTTAGAAACCAAATTCCAGTTCGGCTATTATTCATATCGGCTATGTTTAATTCTTCTACTTTCAACTGTATGTTTTAAGAAGGAAGGATCATCTTTATTTGGTCATAGATATTCACCAAAATTAAATCTTTTCCATTGTATTGATAACCAGTATTATGTAATTACCTGAATATCTTTAATTAATTCTTTATTTTGAATTTAAGTTATTATTGAAGAGTATTGCCACGCCTCTTGATCTAGAATTGTTAGAAGCAAAACACACTGTATCATCATTCACTTCTTATTTGGCGTTTAATTTCTGTGTGAAATGTGTGTCTTGTAGAAATAAGTACTGTTTTGTCTTAAAAACTGAAACACTTCCTTTCTTTTTTGATATCCCGAGACCCTGGCAGTTCAAAGATGACATTGCAATAGAATCCCTACCGTTCAATTATAGTTACTTTTTTGTATGACTTCTCATTCTCTAATGTGTGCCTATGGTTTTCCGTTATGCTGAACACAACAACAGACAACAACAGACAAATGAACAACTAAGATAAAAAACATGACCCAACATACTAACGTATGAAATCTCATACTAACTAAACATACAGGGTATATCCAACTATAAGTCAAAAATTGCTTGACGAACGATAGGAAGTGGAAGGCGCAAGAATACAACAAAACAAAATAATAATAATGATACAAATTGAACGAAGAAAAACATATAGCCGTCTACTTCAGTGACATCAATTCACAACACTGACATCATGCGCAAGTGTCCCATGCTTGAAACTTACACTTTCACATGTTGGTTGTAGTTATGCACAGAGGAATTCCAGCACGCGAGTGAGCACACACAGAGAGAGAGAGAGAGAGAGAGAGAGAGAGAGAGAGAGAGAGGAGGAGAGAGGGGAGAGGAGAGAGAGAGTGTGTGATCCTGCAGCAAGGAATTGTGTACGCTCCAATGCATTTTGTTGTGAAGCACCCCCTCCCCTCCCAACCCCTCCCCACCCCCACCCAACCCCAGCGCACACACACACACACACACACACACACACACACGCGATTGCCCAAAGCGGTAGTGGGATGGATGCTGGGCGTCATATTGGCTTTTTCTTATCTTGTTGGCTTTTACTTATGTGCGAAACGGAAAGGAAAACTCGGGTAGGTTCGATGACTTAAGGCCAGTAGAGGAGAGGGGGGGGGGGGGGGGGGGGGATACGGGCCGGGGGAAGGGGGAAGGGAAGACGTGGGGGCGGGGGTGGGGTGGGGGGCGGGACGGAGCTGGGAAGGGGTGGCTGGGGGGGGGGGGGGGGGGGGACGGAGCTGGGAAACGGAGCGGCGAAGCGGTGCTGGGGGGGGGGGGGGGGGGGGGGGGGGGGACGGAGCTGGCAAGGGGAGCGGGGAAGGGGTGTGGGGGTGGGGTGGGGGACGGAGCTGGGACGCGGAGCGGGGAAGGGGTGGGGGAGCGAGGGGGGAAAAACCAAGCATCCTTTCAGAAATTGTCTACCAAAACTTTACCCCCCGAAGCACCTAAAAAAAAATTGGGTTTTTCATATGTTTCCAACCCGCACACCCGCGCACACACACACACACACACCCCACAACTTTTAGCTTAACCCATCAGGGACAAAATTTATATACCCACACCACCCATATATATATTTAATATTTATATATAGTGGGCCTAATTTTTTTAAATTTGCCAACTTGTTGCTGGAAACTGATTTGCCTAGTCTGAAAATTGGGCAGGGCGTTGTAACATGTAAAAGATTTTAAAACAGGCCGTTTAAGATTGGGCGCCTAGTCTTTTGATTGGGCAGATTGTGATTGGCAAAAAAGGCCTGTTACTTTGGGAAAGCGGGGTTTTTCTTTTCTTGTAGATTAGGCAACTAATTGCCTAGCTGTAAGTTAGGCGTGGCTTTGCCTATTTTTTTCATGATTACCCTTTTGTACACAAAAAAAAAAACTAAAGCAAGAGCTTGATTAATGATTCTTTTTAAATCTTTCCCCCAAACATTTTTTTTTTCCCAAATTTTCATACAATCCTTTTATTTATCAGCGTCAAGAAAGTAATGGGTTACTGAAGATTTGCTTTTGTAAAAAGGACAGTTCATTTTTCGTCATTCTATCAAGTTTTTATTTTTTTTTGCAGTTTTGTTTTTGGGTGGAAATGGCGTGGACATGGTTGTTTTTTTTGCAGACTCTTTTTTCCATGAAAAGCCTTGGAAAGGCTTTTTGGTAAGCCTTTGCCACATGCTGGGATGAGGTTTGGCGTCTGAGGGCAGTACTTGCTTCATAAACCTTGCCCCGGAATTATCTGTGTCTGTTTTTAATGCCCGTTTTCTTGAAAACCAACCCTTCACGATGCCTGCTTTGTCCCAAATTTGGGTAGTTGCTTTCGAACTGCCATGACAACCCGGGTACATTCCGACAATCTAATCACCCTGTCAAAATCACTAACAGGGAAAAGAACTTCTTTTTCCTGCAAAGGTACAATTTTTCCTGAGTTGTGGCGCATTTCAGCTTGCTTTTTTCCCTGCCCCTTAGTTGCGCAGTCTAAATTATCAAAAGGATTGCTATTGTTCCCAAAACCTGGCATGGTTTCGGGAAAACCCTCTTGCACCCTTTTCCCCTTCAACTCAAACCCCGTTGCCCCCTCTTCCATAAACTAAAACCTGTTGCACCTTTTCGTTTCCCTTTTCAAACCCTGTTGCCCCTTCTTTGCCACAACTTCAACACGTTGCCCCTTTTCCCCACAACTTCAACCTGTTGCACCTTCTTCTGCTAAAGTAACACCGTTGCCCTTCTTCGCCACAACTTAACCCCGTTGCCTTCTTCTGCCCAACTTAAAAACCCCAGTTCCCGGGGCTTTCCCCACAACTAAAACCCCAGTTGCCTTTCTTCTGCCCAACTTCAACCAGTTGCCTTCTTCTGCTACAACGTAAAAACCCCATTTGCCCCCTTTCTGTTCTGATTCCTTCAGCTTCTTTAGCTTCATCTGAACCTGTAAATTTCGAGAAACTGTTCAGCTCCCTTTTTTCCCCAACTTTTATGACTTTTGGGCGAAATGTTCTTTAAGCCAGATTGCCCCTTTTTCGCACAAAAGTTCCAAGGGTGTTTTTTTGGAAGTTTCCCGGGGGGGGAGGAGTTTTTGCAGCATTAAAACGCAGACTTCAGCCTTTGATGGATTTGTTATTGTCCAGGCAATAAACATTGTTTAAAGTCGGCTTTCGATCTCTAACACTCCCCTGGGATGTGGATGTTTTGGGGGTCCGTGGACGATGTTCATTGGGCCCAAATCAGTTTCATTTCTTTGATGACAGATGCGGTGAATTTGACCGTTATTGTTTGCGTATGCCGGGGGTAACCCAAAAAAATGTCTCGATTGTTTTCCGTTTCAGCGCGGTTTTGGACTTCTTGGGGCCTAAACCTACAAACTTTGTAAAAAGCCTGAAATTTTAAAGATGTATTTAAACCCGGTCGGGTTTTGTTCCATTACAAGAGTCTCCCCTGTCCCTTTGGCAAAAGGTCTTATTTTTTAAGGGCCGACGACAAGTCCCTTTTTTGGTTTTGTTTTTTCTTTGGGTGTTTCGCATTTTGTCAAAAAAGGAGGAAATTATCTTTTGACGTATTGAAATTTATCGCATAGAAGTGTCGCAGTTCTTTTCTCTCCTGCCCAGTCGAAAGGGAGTTCGTACGGATGTCGAACACCCCGATTTCGTTACCCGGTATTTGATGCCTTGTCTGTTTTCTCCGCTAAACACACCAAATGTGCGAGGTGTGTGAGGCGTGAGCAAAAAGACAGTAAAGATAGCGACTGACAGATGTAAAAAGTCGAATTTGTGCTAAAAAAACGAGAAAAAAAGGGGGAAAATGGAGAGAGGAGAGAGAGTGGAGAGAGAGAGAGAGAGAGAGAGAGAGGAGGAGAGAGAGGGAAAAGAGAGAAGACATGAAAAAAAAGGGAAGATGGGGGAGAGGAGAGGGGGAAGGGGAGAGGGGAGAGGAGAGAGAGGGAGGAGAAGGGGAGAGGGGAGGGGAAGACGAGATTGTAAACAAAACAAAATGTTTCTTGATTTTTTTCTTGCGTTTTAGAAAACAGACGAAAGAGAGGGGGAGGAGGAGGAGGGGGAGGAGAGAGGGAGAGAGGATTAGAAAGGAACAGCAAACGACGAAAGAGAGGGAGGAGAAGGAGGAGAGGGAAGAGGGGAGAGAGGGGAAAAGGGGAGTGGAGGAGGAGAGAGTTGTAATACAAACGGAATGTTTCCTTGATTATTTTTTGCGCCCTGAAATTTTTGATCATCTAAAAACTTTTGCTTGGATAGGTTTCTTGGTTTATTGTGCCAGTTTCCCCCATACTCTGAACATTTTAAAAATCAGGCAACATGTAATGTTCGATGTGGTGTATCCAAACCTTCTTCGAATCGTTTCCGAAAAAGCCTCTTTTTGCCATGGTTCGTTTGTAACCAAAACAGACTCTCAATGGAGCATCAAAGTTGGCTTTATTAGAAAAGCCCTTTCGGTGTTTATCCTTTTTTATTTTAGTGACGTCATTGGCCTCAAGTTCGTGTCTGCTTTCAAGGAGTGGTGTTTTTGTCTAAAAAAGACAGCTTCTGTGCCTCAAGTTCAATTACAGCCGTGTGAAAGGCACGTTTAGCCCCGAACTTACAAAAACAGTGTCGCAATAAAGGAGTGTTGTTTTTAGTTAAAAGTGACAAAGGGTTTTAAAAAGGAAGGTGAGGTCGGAAAGGGGTAGATTTGAAAAAAAAAAAAAAATTGCCCAAAATGTGACTGGGAATTTTTGCCTATCTAAGAGTGGGGGGCCCAGTCTGTAGATTAGGCAGCCTGTCTGTGATTAGGCACGGCTTTAAAATCGTTTTCAGTAGGGAACGCCACTGCCCAATTTTCAGACTGGCAATTTGTTGCCCAGTCTCAAGTTGGCAAAAATTTTCAAAATTGGCACGCATTATTTTATTTATATATTATATATTATATTATATATATATATATTATTGAATTTAAACAAAGTTTTCTTATGTCTTAGATTGAAGAAATAGGGGAAGATAGCATTTTATCTGCAGTGGTAGTGATTCTGCTAACTAACGTTTGTGTTTGGGGGGTGAATGGGGAAAAAATAAAATAAATGTTTTCAAAGGCTTCAGCAAGCTTATATTTCAAGGGGGAGCGCCCAATAGGGAGGGAAAAATCACTAAATATAACTCCTGGTCAATACGATGTTTCGAAAATTGGTGGTTTCTCCCGTGACCGCGGAAAGTGGTAATTTGATCCTTGCCTTTTTTTTTAAGAAGAATGCAATCCCAGAAAAGGCTGGTGGCAATACCCTAGTATGTTTGTTGAGTTTTTAAAAATCCAACCAAGGTGATCTAAGAAGCAAAAAAAATCATAAAGAGCAAAAAAGCTTCATTTTCTTGTGAAAAGTAGAAAATTTAAAAGATATCTTAAGAGACAAGTGTGAGGGCGTTCTTGGAAAGAATCCGCAAGGGATAAAAAAACAAAAACTAATAAATTCCAAGGATAAGTACCGACCGTTCCAGAACTTTCAGGCAGCTTGGGGTTTTCAATGCGCAAGAAAAAATTGAATTTAACAAAGTTGCTCTTTGTTTTAGATTTAAAAATAGGGGGAAATAAGATTCTTCGCAGTGGGAGTGATTCTGTAACTAAAGTTGTGCTTGGGGGGGGTGAATGGAGAAAAATAAAATAAATGCTTTCAAAATGAGCCCAGCAAGCTTAAATTTTTCCAAGGGGGGGGGACGTCCTCAAAAGGGGGGAAACTCATACTATAACCCTGGGCATATACCGATATTTCGAAACTTGGGGGTTTCTTCGTGCCGGGAAAGTGGTAATTTGACTCCCCTTTCCTTTCGTTTTTAAAAAGAAAGCAAACCGAAAAGGATGGTGTGCTAAAGTGTATGTTTGTTGAGTTTTAAAAAACCAAAGGTGCCCTCTAAGAAGCAAAAAAAAATCTAAAAAAGCAAAAAGCTACATTTTTTGTGAAAAAAAGAAAATATAAAAAGTGAGTAAAATAGTGAGTTTTCCCCCCCTTTGGAGGACGTCTCCCCCTTGGGAAAATTTAAGTTGCTGAAAGGGTATTTTGAGAAAGATTTTTTTATTTTTCCCCCTTCACCCCCTCAAGCACATACTGTTTGGTTTGGCGAATCATTACCCTGCAGTTTTGAAAGGTATCTTCCCCCTTTTTTCAATTTTAAGACTAGAGCAAGCTTTGTTTAATTCAATATTTCTTGCGTCATTGCAACACCAAAACTGCTCTGTAAGTTTTCTGGAACGGTGCGGTATTATCCCTTGGAATTATTAGTTTTTTTGTTATATTTATTTTATATATATATATATATATATTTATATTATATTTTATATACAGTTTAAAATCGTCCATTTTGGTGAGCATTTTTTGACTTGAGTGGTTTTTTGACCTTTTATTTTTTATTTATATTATATATTTTTTTATATATATTTTAATATATTATATTTTTATGACACACACACACACACACACCACAAACACCACACACAAATATCCCCCCCCACCCAAAAAGGTTGCAATCTCCTAATGATTTACATAAAAACCCCCAAAAAGTACCGAAATCATAACCCCGGTGGAAAAAAAAAAAAAAAAGAAAAACATCGCTTCCCGAAAAAAGAGGGGGTTTTAAGGGAGTGCTTGCGTCTACCTTTCTGTCTGGAAGGTGGATAGCGGCGTGCGCCCATGATTTGTTAATTTTGCGGAGGTTTTTTTTTCCTTTTTTTTTTATCAATCAAAAGAATGCTTGGGGTTTGTAAAAAGTCAATCTTATCCTCTTTAAACCCATCAACTTTAAACAAAAAACCCCATCAATGTGCCTTCCACATCACACTGCTTCATAGTCAAAATTCTTATCAATCCAATGAATATCCCAATTTAAAGTAATCTGTCAAGTTAACCCTCAATTCCTTCTAACTAAACATATTAAAAACCACAAAACAGTCGAAGCAATTCCCGGGCATAAGAAGCACCCCTGCTGGGGTTACGGTAACTTTTGCAGTTTACCTTTTTTTCTGGCGAACGAATGGTGTTGTGTGGTGGGTGTGTGTGTGTGTGTGTGGTGGTGTGTGTGTGGTTTTGTGTGTGGCGTGTGTTTCATAATTTTGCAAAGTTTTTCATCGTCATGGAATTACAGGTTTATAAAAAAAATCAATATTATTTTTGCCAGCTCGTTGATTCACCAACAACTCCTCAATCAATTTACAATCAACTCATCAATCAGTGCTAGTCAAATTTTATATATATATATATATATATATATTTATATATATATATATATATATATATATATATTTGTTAAAAGGTATATATATATATATATAGATGAATATAATTAAAAAGCCTAAAATGACTTTAAAAGTGCTCGACCCTTGGGGAGCAACATTTGTTAATGATATTAAAAAGGAATTTTAAAACTCTACAAATTTGTTTCGAGCGTGTTGCGCTGTCATCAGGATGGTTTTTGGTTTGCCCACCGCCGATGTTATATAGCGTGTGGGCTCCCGTTTGCGGTTGTTTGCACGTGCGGGTTGGCTGCACGTGTTTTTTGGGGGCTTTCAGGTTTTTGTTTTGGGTGTGTTCACTAACAACGATTTCCATTTATGCCTGCAGTTGTTTACTATTTCTGTTTTGGTGTTTAAAGTTGCTAAGTGTGGTTGCATAGTTTTAACCATTTTTCAGTTAAACATAGGTTGCACCTTTTTGAAACATTGCTGTATGGTGATGCTCTTTTTATGATTTTCCAGGATATATTGTAGCGTGTTTTTGCGTCTTTAAGTTTCCAGATATATTTGCTCAGTTCTGTTTGGTTTTTATATTTTTCTTTATTAAATGACTGTTTGTGGTTTGCTATCTGGTTTTGAAGTGGTTTTCAGTGATCCCTATGTATGTTTCTTTATCATTTTCTGATGTCACAGTAGCCTGGTATACAATGTTGTTGTGGAGACATTTGTTGTTTAGTGGGCACTGCTCCTTTCTGGTGCAATTGCAAGATTTCCTTTCTTCACCCCTTCTTTGCTGTGTTGATTTTCATTTTGTTGGATGCGTCAATCAGGTTTTTGAGGTTGGGCATACATCCAGAAAAACTACAAAAAAGCCGACAAAAATATACATGACAGTATCCGCACTAAAGAAAAGAACTTGCAGAGCGCATAGACCTAAGTGACAGGATAGAAGCGACAGCAACAAAAGAAGCTTTCATAACGCTCAAAGACCACAAGCCAACTTTCATAACAATCCAACATGTAGACTAATAAACCATCCAAATCTGAATTAGGCAAAATAAGCAAGAAAATTCTGGAAAAAACAATAAAGGACATAAAATCAAACTCTGATTACAACCTCTGGAAGAACACATACGAAGTTATCAATGGTTAAAAAAACTCAATAAACAAAGTAATACAGTATTCATCACATTTGCATAGTAGACTTTTACCCATCCAGATGGGCTATCACAAGCCCTGAAGTTTCCAGTAACCACACAGACATAACAGGGTCAGAAATGGAAATATTTCCCCCAAAAAAAAAATTACACACAGAAAAAAATGAAACCGGGGGATGGGGAAAACCAACAGAAACTAAACATTCGACAAACCATGGGTTTAAATTGGGTGCAGAAACATTGAACGGGTCGGATTTCATGCTGTCCAACATCAAAAAAAAAAATGGGAAAACAACTGGGGAAAACAGGGGACGATGGCCTTGCTGCACAAAACCAACAATCCAAAAACCATGAAAAAAAGAAAAAAGAACTATGCAAAATTTCCCAAAAACCACAATTTAAAAGATTACTTTGAAAAAAACAAAAAGGTGGGAAAACTATTTAGACATAACATGGATCTAACAATCATATAATAAACCATACAAGAAAACCCAACGCACACTCTTATTACACACCAAAAGAAACCCATCCACCACTGATTAAAGACCATAACCCCCGGATAACAAGAGATATCAAAACCCGTCTGCTTTAGAGGTTCAACAATGCAGCAGAGAATACCCGGGGCATACGAACAAGGATAAATTCAATTCAATAAACCCAAAACAACACAAATAAAAGCAAGAAAAAAAGGAAAAGAAACATAATGGTATAACCCCCCCCCTAAGACGGGAAATCAAAAAAAAACAAGGAAAAAATTTTTCAAAATCCCAAAATTCATTTTCCCAAAAAAACACAAAATGTCCAAAAAAAATTTTAACAAAAACACGTCAAACTATGTACTCATGTTGCCCAACCTCAAAACCTGATTGACGATCCCAAAAAAATGAAAATCAAAACCCGCAAAGAAGGGTGAAAAAAGGAAAAACTTGCAATTTGCACCAGAAAGGGGCAGTGCCCCCCTAAACAACAAATGTTCCCCAACAACATTGTTACCGGTACTGTAATCAGAAAATGATAAAAAACATAATAGGATCACTGAAAACCCCTTCAAAAACCCGATTCAAACCCCAAAAAATCATTTAATAAAAAAAAATATAAAAAAAAAAAAAACTGAGCAAAAAATCTGGGAAAATTAAAGACGCAAAAAAAGCTACAAAATATCCTGGAAAATCATAAAAAGCACCCAATAAGCAAAGTTTTAAAAGGTGCAACCTTGTTTAACTGAAAAATGGTTAATATAGCAAACCACACTTAGAACTTTTAAACCCAAACAGAAAAAGTAAACAAAGCAGGCAAAATGGAAAACGTTTTTTAGTGAAAAACATCCAAAAAAAAAAACTAAAACCCCCAAAAAACACGTGCACCCCAAACCCCCAGTGCAAAAACGCAAAAGGGAGCCCACACGCTATATAAAATCGGGGGTGGGAAACCAAAAAAAAAACCTGATGACAGCGCAACCGCCCCAAAAATTTTTTTTAAATTTTAAAAATTCCTTTAATTTTCATTAACAAATGTTGCTCCCCAAAGGGTCGACACTTTTTTAAAGTCTTTTAGGTTTTTATTTTATTCTTTAATTTCTCCTCACGTTGAGCACTGTGGCCTGAAGGATTTTAAAAAAGGGGGAAAACAAAATTTTTGGCAGTCAAAAAAAAAATTTTCCGTTTTTTAACCCCAATTCTACTTTTAAAAAAAATTAATAAACAAACCGAAAAGTTCGTACGCAATAGAGATGGAAAGATTTTTTTTCCTGCCCAAAAAGCAAAAAAAAAAGAGGACAAAAACACTACGTTTTTAAATCTGGCGATCACCACCATAAGACGTATAAAACCCCTTTAAGATCAAATAAAAAGAATGAAAACCCAATACGAATTAAAAAAAAAAATCTAAAAACGTTTTCCCAAACCAATAAAAAAACCAAATAAAACAAGTAAAAAAATTGAAAAAAAAATATTTGGAAGGCGAAAAAAACAGCAATTGCACAAAATGGAACAAAGGAATATTTAAACCCCTTGAAAAAAACATCCAAAAAATACAAAAAACCCGAAAAAAATATACATGACAGTTTCCGCACTAAAAAAAAAGAATTGAGGGGCCTAGATTAAGGACGGGATAAAAGCGACAGCAAAAAAGAGTTTCATAACGTAAAAACCAAAATCCAACTTTCAAAAACCCAACTGTAGACTAAAAACCCACCCCAAATTAAATTTGGGAAAAAATAAGCAAGAAAATTTAAAAAAAAACAATAAAGGACATAAAATCAAACCCGATTAAAACCCTCTGGAAGAACAATACAAGTTATCCAAGGGTTAAAAAAACTCAAAACAAAGTATCAGTTTCCACATTTGACATAGTGACTTTTCCCCATCCAAGATGAGGAACTATCACCAAAGCCCTGAAGTTTTCCCGAACCACACAACAAAACGGGTCAAAAGGGAAACATTCTCCCCCCAAGAAAACATTATACACAGCAAAATGAAAAAATGGATCAGGAAAAACCAACAAAACTCAAATTTGACGTAACCCATGGGTTCATATGATGG
Organism: Conus ventricosus; assembly: GCA_018398815.1. Lineage (NCBI taxonomy): Eukaryota > Metazoa > Mollusca > Gastropoda > Neogastropoda > Conidae > Conus > Conus ventricosus. The sequence goes on along the minus strand of JAFLJL010014984.1, from coordinate 1,474 downwards.
GGCAGAAACATTTGAAATGGTCGGACTTTTTGCTGTCCAACTCAAGAAAAAATGGGGGAAAACAACTCGGACTAACAGACGATGGCCTTCTGCACTAACCAAAAATCCAAAGAACCACGAAAACAAGAAAAGAACTATGCAAAAACTTCAAAACCCCAACTTAAAGATTCCTTTAAACAAACAAAAAAGGGAGTGAAATACTTTGACTAACCCCTGGGTTCAACAATCTAATTAAAACCTCAAGAACTCAACGATCCTTTATTCACACCAAAAAATAACCATCACCTCTGTATTAAAGCCACCCCCTGGCATAAAAAAAATACAAACCTGTCATGGTGAGAGGTGTTCAACAATCACAGTAGAATACCAAGGGATCAAAAAAATGGATACAATTACAAATTACAAAAAACCCCGACAACAACCAAAAAAAGCAAGAAAAAATAGGAAAAGAAAAAACAATTGGTAAACCCCCATACGACGGGAAACTCAAAACAACATAGGGAAAGAAATTCTTTAAAATTAACAACTTTATTTCCAAAAAAAACACAAACTTTCCAAATATTTAAAAAAAAACTGTCAAACATCGTACTCTTATGCCCCAAACCCAAAAACCCGTTGAGCATCCAACAAAATGAAAATAACACGCAAAAAAAGGGTGAAGAAAGGAAAATTTTCAATTGCCCAGAAAAGGGCAGTGCCCCTAAACAAAAATGTCTCCCAACAACTTTTATACCAGGTACTGGACACAAAAATGATAAAAAAACATACAAGGGTATGAAAAAAACTTCAAAACCAGATATGCAAAACCCAAACATCATTAAAAAAGAAAAATATAAAAAACCCCAAAAGAACGAGCAAAAAATCTGGAAACTTAAAAACGCAAAAAAAAAGCTACAATATATCCCGGAAAAAATAAAAAGCATCACTAAGCAAAGTTTCAAAAAAGGTGCAACCTTGTTTAACTGAAAAAATGGTTAATACTATCAAAACCCACTTTGAACTTTAAACACCAAAACAGAAATAGTAAACAACTGCAGGCATAAATGGAAATCGTTGTTAGTGAACACATCCAAAACAAAAACCTGAAAGCCCCCAAAAACACGTGCAGCCAACCCGCACGTGCAAACAACCGCAAACGGGAGCCCACACGCTATATAACATCGGCGGTGGGCAAACCAAAAACCATCCTGATGACAGCGCAACACGCTCGAAACAAATTTGTAGAGTTTTAAAATTCCTTTTTAATATCATTAACAATATATTATATATATATATATATATATATATATATATATATATATATATATTATATATATATATTGTTAAAACAAGGGTGTTGAGCACTTAAAAAAATTGTTTTAGTCATTTTAAATATACTGATCTCTATATATATGTATATATATAATTCATTATGCTGAAGACAAGAACGTAATGCACAAACGTGTGAAGGTAGGCAAAATAATTCAGAATGATC